>ONZH01014781.1:0-13412 GCA_900303285.1 Rhinella marina | reverse complement strand
TGGTTACTGAATACAATGTCTGAGGACCCAAAGGTATGGATAACTTTACCATTAGAACCAAAGACCCTTTTATGGGAACACATTTCATTAAGGGTGCATTCACACGACCGTAGTTTTGGGTCCGCATCCGTTCCGCATTTTGCGGAACGGGTGCGGACCCATTCATTTCAATGGAGCCGCAATAGATGTGGACGGCACACAATGTGCTGTCCGCATCCGTAGGTCCGATCCGCGGCCCCGCAAAAAAGATAGAGCATGTCCTATTCTTGTCCGCAATCGCGGACAAGAATAGGCAGTTCTATCATAGGGCCGGCTACATTCACACGGCTGGTATCCGTGCTTTGCGGGTCCGCAATTTGCGGACCGCAAAACACATACGGTCGTGTGAATGTACCCTAAATGGGATCTATTACCGGCAACTTACCACAATCATATGTGTAATATTATCGTGCTTAGTAGAGGTTACAGCAGAATTTATCTTTGCTTTAGGGCTCATGTACACAAATGTATTTTCTTCCCGTGTCTGTTCTGGTTTTTTTTACGGACCATATGTGGAACCATTCATTTCAATGGGTTCGCAAAAAAAAGGAAGTTACTCCGTATGCGTTTCGTATGTCCGTTCCGCAAAACAATAGAACATGTCCTATTATTGTCCGCATTATGGAAAAGGACAGTACTGCTCTATTAGGGGCCAGCTGTTCCGTTCCACAAAATACGTAACACATCTGTTTTTTTGTTTTTTGCGGATCCATGTTTTGTGAATATGGTCGTGTGCATGAGCCCTTAGTTTGTGCCCAAATAATAATGATTTGCATATATGATGAATTGTGTTTTCTTGAATCATATCTTTTCTGCCATCTATACTGTCTGCTCCGTGTAAGGCTACTTTCACACTTGCGTTTGCAGGATCCATTTGTGAGATCCTTCCAGGCTCTCACAAACGGATCCGTCATGATAACACAACCGTCTGCATCCGTTCTGAACGGATCTGTTTGTATCATCTTTTACATAGCAAAGACGGATCCGTCATGAACTCCATTGAAAGTCAATGGAGGACGGATCCGTTTTCTATTGTGTCAGACAAAACGGATCCGTCCCCATTGACTTACATTGTGAGTCATGACGGATCCGTTTGCATCAGTTTCTTCATGCGGACACCAAAACGCAGCAAGCAGCGCTTTAGTGTCCGCCTCCAAAACGGAATGAAGACTAAACTGAAGCAAAACTGATGCATTCTAAACGGATCCTTTTCCATTCAGAATGCATTAGGACAAAACTGATCAGTTCAGGACCATTTGTTAGAGCCTGTGACGGATCTCACAAACGGATCCTGCAAACGCAAGTGTGAAAGTAGCCTTACTGATGGATGAAGGCATTGCTGTCTGCTTCTTTATGATGGATGTTTTACTACTATGCTTTTGAAGAAAACTGAGTCATTGTCTTTTATGCCCAGCATTCAGTTATCTAATTTCCATGACATCAAAAACAAATAGTATAAATGAAATAATAGGGACATTTTAAATAATACATTACCTGTAATCCCCACAGGGGCAAACTTCTCTCAACCCATATTATAGAGGACCTGCAAACCACACATTAGAAGAGTTACAAAACATCTCAAAGATCAAATATCACCAATTATAATGCTCATATTTCATCACCAGGCACATACAGTTAGGGCCAGAAATATTTGGACAGTGACACAAGTTTTGTTATTTTAGCTGTTTACTAAAACATGTTCAGAAATACAATTATATATATAATATGGGCTGAAAGTGCACACTCCCAGCTGCAATATGAGAGTTTCCACATCCAAATCGGAGAAAGGGTTTAGGAATCATAGCTCTGTAATGCATAGCCTCCTCTTTTTCAAGGGACCAAAAGTAATTGGACAATGGACTCTAAGGGCTGCAATTAACTCTGAAGGCGTCTCCCTCATAAACCTGTAATCAATGAAGTAGTTAAAAGGTCTGGGGTTGATTCCAGGTGTGTGGTTTTGCATTTGGAAGCTGTTGCTCTGACCAGACAACATGCGGTCAAAGGAACTCTCAATTGAGGTGAAGCAGAACATCCTGAGGCTGAAAAAAAGAAAAAATTCATCAGAGAGATAGCAGACATGCTTGGAGTAGCAAAATCAACAGTCGGGTACATTCTGAGAAAAAAGGAATTGACTGGTGAGCTTGGGAACTCAAAAAGGCCTGGGCGTCGACAGATGACAACAGTGGTGGATGATCGCCGCATACTTTCTTTGGTGAAGAAGAACCCGTTCACAATATCAACTGAAGTCCAGAACACTCTCAGTGAAGTAGGTGTATCTGTCTCTAAGTCAACAGTAAAGAGAAGACTCCATGAAAGTAAATACAAAGGGTTCACATCTAGATGCAAACCATTCATCAATTGAAAAAATAGACAGGCCAGAGTTAAATTTGCTGAAAAACACCTCAAGAAGCCAGCTCAGTTCTGGAAAAGTATTCTATGGACAGATGAGACAAAGATCAACCTGTACCAGAATGATGGGAAGAAAAAAGTTTGGAGAAGAAAGGGAACGGCACATGATCCAAGGCACACCACATCCTCTGTAAAACATGGTGGAGGCAACGTGATGGCATGGGCATGCATGGCTTTCAATGGCACTGGGTCACTTGTGTTTATTGATGACATAACAGCAGACAAGAGTAGCCGGATGAATTCTGAAGTGTACCGGGATATACTTTCAGCCCAGATTCCAGCCAAATGCTGCCAAGTTGATCGGACGGCGCTTCATAGTAACAGATGGACAATGACTCCAAGCATACAGCCAAAGCTACCCAGGAGTTCATAGAGTGCCAAAAAAAGTGGAACATTCTGCAATGGCCAAGTCAATCACCAGATTCTTAACCCAATTTGAGCATGCATTTCACTTGCTCAAATCCAGACCTTAAGACGGAAGACCCACAAAACAAGCAAGACCTGAAGGCTGCGGGCTGTAAAGGCCTGGCAAAGCATTAAGAAGGAGGAAACCCAGCGTTGGTGATGTCCATGGGTTCCAGACTTAAGGCAGTGATTGCCTCCAAAGGATTCGCAACAAAATATTGAAAATAAAAATATTTTGTTTGGGTTATGTTTATTTGTCCAATTACTTTTGAGCTCCTAAAATGTGGAGTGTTTGTAAAGAAATGTGTACAATTCCTACATTTTCTATCAGATATTTTTGTTCAACCCTTCAAATTAAACGTTACAATCTGCACTTGAATTCTGTTGTAGAGGTTTCATTTCAAATCCAATGTGGTGGCATGCAGAGCCCAACTCGCGAAAATTGTGTCACTGTCCAAATATTTCTGGCCCTAACTGTAAATGCCTGTCCACCACACTATGTGCAAAAAGGTAATACCAGGTCTAATTTATGAAAACTAATGTAATAAAAAAATATAGACAACTATTGTGGAAAATGTAAAGTGGACTTCCAGTAAACTTTCTAGAATATATTGCTTCATTTGAATAGAGCCGCAGTCATACATGCACACTGTTATTATATTCAACTTTATCCAGCAACACTTGTTCTCAACTACAGTATTTGCAGCAGCTCCATAGACCTGAATGGAGCACCAGTGCACGTGTATCACTGCCACTCAATTCAAATGGGGAACATGGACGCCCATTCTCCTAATCACCAGGTGCTCCAGGGGTCGAATCCCACAGATCAAGCACTTAGGCGAAGTGGCGTACATAGAGAAGTGAGGGCCCCATAGAAGGATCAAACCAGGCCCCACACAGGACAGAAGGGTTTCTGCCTAAACCCTTTTCAATGACCCTTGGGCCATTTTTCCACTGCCTCATTTGCTAAAAGTTGTTACTTTAGAGGGTAGAGTTCTGACCAAGTTTACACCTCCAGGAGAAGAGCAGATGATCCCATCTAAGACTGGCCCCCCTCTTGCCCTGGGCCCCATAGCAGTCGCATGGTCTGCCGCTATGGTAGGGTCACTTATCAAACTGGTGTAAAGTAGAACTGGCTTAGTTGCCCATACCAACCAATCCAATTCCACCTTTAATTTTGGACAGCTCCTTTGGAAAATGAAAGGAGGAATCTGATTGGTTGCTGTGGGCAACTAAGCCAGTTCTACTTTACACCAGTTTGATAAATTCTCTATCCACAGGGACAATCCCTTTAATTATTTTGCTGTCTCAAATGTTATACAGGCCACAAACAACAGTGTCATATATTGCAATACACAGCTACTATAAAAGCACTTGCTCTAAAGTGAAAGGAGCGAGTACTTGTAATTACACTTCCAAGACAATGGGCAGTGTAATAAAGAGGAAGACCACTCGCATAGAGTGCCACCTCCTCTTCAAATAGCTGATTGGCAGGGGTGTCGGACCCCCGCTGATCAAAACATTGATGACCTATCCGGAGGTTTTACTAATCCTAGGGCAGGTTTATTAATCCTGTAGACAGTGTAAACTTAGGCTCTCTAGACCTTCACCACATTTATCACAGTGGCTCAAGCTGGATGGTAAATTTTGTTCACAGCTAGAAACTTTTGTCAAACTCTATACCATCTACTGGTTGACTTACTTTGAGACAATTTCCCATAAAGCCACATCCTTCTTTTTATAGGCCATGTCTTATGTTGCTCTAGGGGTAGATCATTTCTCTAAATATAGATGCACCAAATTATGCAGAATTTTGCCACATTTTGGTGCAATATACTCCAGAATCTAGGCACACTGAGCCATCACATTTACAATCACAGAATTTGTCACACAGGTGCATCAGGTGTCCGGGAAGGTTTTAGGCTGGGTCGCATCCCTCTAGGACGTACCGTTCTTGAGATATTCCAAAAAAATACATTAGCCAATAGAAGCCTGCCGGTCTTTTTCTTCATATCCCAACTCTCATACACACGGTCACATGTCCCTTATCAGCCAAGAGAAGCTCGCAGGCACTTAGTCTACACATACACACAGTTTTACATCAGGTTTCCATAACAAACCCAGCTATTTTTCTTCACTTCTGTTAAGCTTTAAAAGGAACAGGGTGCTGTGGATGACACTGAGTGATAGAGGAGTGCTGCGGAGGTCACAGTTAAGGGGTCAGGTAGGGTGGCCATTCAAGCCATCCTCAAAAGATGGAATTAAAAACCCCGCCCCCAGGTCACTATAAGCCACTCCCCCAACTCCAGTCAGGCCACACCCCCTCCCAACCACAACAGGGATTGAAAAAATGAAGGAAAAAATCAACTTCTGTCAGCTGCAGGGGTGGGAGGGAGGGTAACTTTCTCCCTGCAGCTCATGCTCAGACAGCACAGTGCTGCTGTCTGAGAGTGAGCTGTTCAAAAGGAAATCCCTGTGTCCATCTAAGCCCTACGCCAGACAGAGGACAGGGAGTCTGAAAGCCAGACTGTCCGGTCTAAAACCTCTGGCCACCTTAGGGGCAAGCTGCTGTGGAGGTCACAGTTAAGGGGACAGTCCGCTATAAAGGTCAGTGTTAAGGGGCATATTGCTGTAGAGGCCACTGTTAAGGAGCAGGGTGTTGTGGAAATCACTGTTAAGGAGATGGGGTACTGTGGAGGTCACTAATAAAGGGATGGCCGTTGTGGAGGGCACTATTAAAGGGGCGGGAGCTGTGAAGGTAACATAGTAACATAGTAACAAAGTTTATAAGGCCGAAAAAAGATATCTGTCCATCCAGTTCGGCCTGTTATCCTGCAAGTTGAGGAAGGCAAAAACCCTGTGAGGTAGAAGCCCATTTTCCCCACCTTCCCTACTCCAATCAGGCAATCAGAATAGGTCTCTGGATCAACGACTCCCTGGATCAAATAGGTCTCTGTTAAGGGGATAGGGAACAGTGGAGGTTACAATTAAGGGGATGGTCCGCTATGAAGGTTATTGTTAAGGGGTGGAGTGCTGTAGAGGTCACTGTTAAGGGAAGAGGTGTTGTGGAGGTCACATTTTAAGGGAACTGAGCTCTGTGGAGGTCACTGTTAAGGGGGTGGGTTATTGTGGAAATTACTGTTAACAAAACGGGGTACTGTGAAAGTCACTAATAAAGGGGTGGTCACTGTTAAAGGGGAGGATGCTGTGGATTTTACTGTTAGGGGACAGGCCTTGTGGGAGTCACTATGGAGGTCTCTGTTAAGGGGGCTGAGAATGGTGGAGGTCAGTTAAGGGGACTGTAATCTATGGTCAGTGTTAAGGGACAGCATCTTAGAGGTCACTGTTAAGGGGGCTGACCCCTGTGGAGGTCACTGTCAGGGGTGTGGGGTGCTCACTTTTAAAGGGGCAGGCTGCTGTGAAGGTCAAAGTTAAGGGGTGGGCTGCTGTGGAGGTCCCATTTTAAGGATATGGGACACTGTAGGGGGGTCAGTGTTAAGGGATGAAGGTCACTGTTAAGGGGGTGGGGTACTGTAGATGTTTCTGTTATAGTGGATACTGTCTATCATTTAACGACACACACAAACATTAAATAAAATAGATGAAATATACCCATGCAAAGCTGGGTCCTTCTGCTAGTACAGTATATAGACCAAGACAGGTTATTCACCCCATTTTGGGAATCAGGGCCTACTGGAATCGTTTATCTATAAATGAATGTGGACACTGTTTAATTAGATAGCTCTATGCAGGGATCTCCCATAGATTTATTCAACTTCAGATTACAGTCCCTGCACAGTCCCTTTTACACTGGCTATTCAGTATTCTCTTTTACTACAGATCGGAAGCACTATTTTCCTTAGCATAACAGCGCATCTCTCCCTATGCTCAGCTCACAGTGAAATGGCAGACACCGTATGGGATGAGGATTTACAGGTCTGTGACATCACAGGGGGTGGCTATCTGCAGATTGACTGGCTGCACAGCATTATGGGTGATCTCATGTTCCAGGGCTTCTTACTTTCACTTTGCAACACGTGTAGCTACCATTTTATGAAAAAAAGTTGCGTTACCACAAAGCTCAAGGAAATTCGGATGCATTGTGAATCAAATTTTTCCTAAACTTCAGATCAAATTTGACTTCAGATGCTTTGATTTGCTCAACACTAAACAAAATGCTCCATCACTCCAATAATCATGGTAACTCATGAAGACATCAAGGGTCAGGAGAATACTTATTTATCTGAAATACACAGGAGCAGCTGTACATTTACTTGACCAGAGATTTTCCAGTCTTATACCAATACAGTAGTGGCCATGGAATAGTCATGAGTCACTGCACTACATCATGCCTGCACTGGTATAAACTGGGGAACAGAGAACAGTGTGGATGTAGTAGGGTATTTGATAGGTGATTAAAATATTTTGTATTATTTTAACACACTATATAAAAATACATTAAAAGTTTTAAACAATCCTGGAAAACTTCTTTAAAGAGGTGTGCACAGTTGAGTCTGCAAGCAGCATCTTTGAGAGCAGGAGGAGCTGAACAGATTAATATATAGTTTTGTGGGAAAAGATTCAGTATTTTATACTTTTACGCCTCTATTTTTTTAACTTCAGTTGTACACACAGGAGGTGTGTTTATAGAGAGATCATAGCTGTAAGTCACTGATAGCTGTTCACAGAGGTGGTCTTAAAGAGCCTCTGTCAGCATGATCAACCTTATTAGACTAGGCATGTTGCCTTATACAGTTGATCATGATGAGTAAAATGCTACCTCTCTTTTGTATAAAGGGTTAATAATGGCCATTACATTAACTTTTATATTTATGCAACTAGAGTTGGAGCACCAGGGGGCTGCCCATAGCACTAGGAGCACCACTAGGGCAATGTCCCCTGTACTCTCTGTGCTCCCTCATCCCCTTTGAGTGACAGGCCTAGATATCTATTCTAGCCCAGTTTGCGGAAGCGTTGAGGCTCAGTGATAATGTTTTATTCAGCATTAACAACCCTACCAGGCAATATGCCCAGTTAAATAGAGTTGGTCATGCTACAAGAGACTGTTTAAGTTGAGAAAAAGCAGATATATAAATAAAATATATTACAAGTTTGACAAGATTTTTTTTCCCTACAAATCTACATACCAATCTGCTCAGCTTCTCCCGTTCTGTGCCTGCACAGTGCCTGCATTGCCTTTTGTGGTGACAGGTCCTGTTTAAAGGGAATCTTTTACTATGTAAATGCAGTTTAATCTGCAGACAACATGTTGAGGAGAAGCTGAGTACATTAGTCATGTGGGTGGTCTTATTAGTGCATGTAAAGAAATATCTGTCAATCACTAATAAGACCACTCATATGACTAATAAGCAGAAAATGTCTGATTTAAATGAATCCATTACACATTTTTCTGAATCTTTTCCCATAAAAATATACATCAATCTGCTCTGCACCACTTGATCTATAACGTGCTGTCAGCAGATTGCGCTATATTTTCCTAAAAAGCAAAATGAATAAATTGGTTCATAATCATTTATCATTATTGTTCACTAAATTCATTATCTTTATACAATTTCTGTAAAACCACATTAAAATAATGGAGGTCTAGTAATTAGAGATGAGCGAATCTATTTGCCGCTTCGTAGATTCCTATCGAATCTTGGAAATTTTCTCCTCCGAAGCGAATACGGATTTTTTAGGATTCGCTTCATATTATTCGTAAATCTTCGCAAAATTTTGAATTCTAACGATACGTACGATACGTATGAAATGTACGCATTCTGCGTGAGGCGGGAAAATGACAATACGAACCCGCAAGAGCGGGAAAGTGAAGATACGCCCCCCTCAGAACTGGAAAAAAACAGCCCGGCCCCGCGGAATCTAACTATTTGCACATATAGGGAGTGAAGACTTTTCCCTCAGTACTCCACCCTCCTCTGAACCAGTTTAGACCAGCGCTAAACATGAGCAAGTAGCAAGCATGGCTAGAGAGCTGCGTCTCAACTGGAACCAGATGGCCTTTGGGGACGAGTTCCCTGAACCACCGCCCTCTCCAGACATCAGGGTGTCACGCTCTGAACTGAAGGCGAGTAACCCATCTACAGTGCCCTTATTCTCCTTACCGGCTGCAGAGTTAGCTGCGCATCGTGAGGCGGTTCTTCGTCATCAGGCGGCTAGTGCATCTGCTGTGGCTGGTGCGGCTGGAGAGTCTGCTGTGGCTCGTGCGGCGGAGGCGGCTGGAGCGTCCACTTCGCCACCCAGGAGGAGATCCACAACAACACCTTCCATAAGGCAGAACTCGATTGTGCCACCATCGGTGATGGACCATGCGCAGACCCTCTGGGACTATAAAAACGCCGTGGAGGACTGGGTCATCCTGGTACTGGACCATCCTAGGCCGGGAGATCCTGCATTGGAAAGGAAAAGGAAACGGTCCTGTGGTTTTCCGTTGAGAGAGGGTCTGGCTTCCTGGCAGACGACGAGGACGGAAATGAGTATTTTCTCATGTCGGTGAAACGGCTGTACCTGCCACAACTTCGTCACAGCCTGTACGTGGGGGATCAGGTGGAGTACACCCCCATGGCGTCCCTGAAAGAAACCTTTGCGACCGGGGTTACCCTCCTTTCTCAGCCCCTGGTACCTACAACAGAACCTGAAGTGTGGCTGGATGAACCACCAGGTCCAGGACACTTGCGCTGCCTTCAGGAGTCCCCAGATGGCGTCCTCCGGTTCAGGGAAAAGCCACAGTTGGAGCCTCTGATTCCTGGACTGCTAGCACCACCACCACCACAGTCCTTTCAGCTGGGTTAGCTACCAACTTCATTGTTTACCTTCCAATCCACGGTCCACCAATACCAGCTGCCGTGGAAGATGAAGCCAGCAGCAGACAGGGAAGTTGGGGCTACTTCCCTGGATGCAACCTTGCCAGAACCACTGCAGCCAGAAGTCCTTACCCCTGCTGTCCTGGCAGGAGGATCCGGAAAAGCGAAAATGGCTGCAGCGCTTACCAGCTTGACCACCACCCGGACGAAGAGGGCAGTGGAGTTCTACTATGGCAGCAAGCATGGCCTACAAGAGGCAGGAGCGTCCTCTAATGTCATTCAGCAGCAGTTCCAGCGAGGAGGACTTCAGGTCGCTCATCTGAGGAACCCAACTACTGGCTGAGTGAAGGACACCTCTGGATCTATAGGAGCCACACCATGGACTGCACCTGACGGGTGAGAGCTAGTTGGCACTTTTTATGTTTGTTTGTTTGTATTGCCCCCATTTGACTCTCACCCAGATGGACATGGCTGTCAGGACTCTGCAGAAAAGTCCCAGTTGCGCCTAAGCACACCTATTTTCCTTTTTCCCCCCTTCTCAGGTTATTTGAGAGCCCCCTTTGCAAAAAAGGTTCTCTATTTGCTGCTATTTTCTATTATCCATGTGGATTACACGTTACCTGTTTGGATTACAATATTACCTCACGTGGATTACAATTTAATTTTGGACTAGGTGTTCCAGACAGTGTTTTATCATGCTAAGGAGCCACAAGGAGAGACTCTAACATATATCTGAGCCTTTTATGCTTACAAATGTGAAATTGATTGCACTAAGATGTTTGCATACTTATGTCTTTGCTGTATTTTAGACATTGTTTTTACTGGTTCAGCACTTTAACCCATTGTGTGTATTCTTTTTCAGGTACTGCAATGTATGTGTCCTATTATGCACTTATTGTACGGTGTTTTTAGTAAATGATGCACTTAGCTGGATAGCTAACAGTGAGCACCTTATTTTTCTACCTCATATGGACTGCCTCTAAACACTGTACGCCGTGGCCTAGCCTTGTGCGTATGACGCATTCGCGTGTCAATAGTACGCTAAGGATTCGTACGCACTTTTGTACGCTAATGCTTAGGTATTGCATACTTTTAACTACGCTGACTGTACGTTCATAATTTGTGCAGAAATGTTCGCAAACCAACAATTGTTTTTTTGAACAGAGATTCGACCGAATAAATTTGTTTAAGTACGAATCTTGTCGGCGAATATTCAGCTAAGCGAATTCTGGATGATTCGCTCATCTCTACTAGTAATTATTTTCAATGAATGAACTAAATTATGAATATTTACCTTAAAGAGAAATAGAGATGATCGAATCATTTAAAATTTGCATTGCCGAATATTCACCGAATTTCTGACAAGATTCGTATTTAAACAAACGTATTCATCGAATCTACTTAAAAAAAACCACGTTGTTTTGCGGACATTCCTGCCCAAATTACGTACGTACAGTCAGCGTTGTTAAAAGTACTCAATACGTAAGCATTTGCGTACAAAAGTACGTACAAATCCTTAGCGTACTATTGACGCGCAAATGCGTCATATGCACGAGGCTAGGCCGCGGTGTACAGTCTTTAGAGGCAGTCCATATGAACTAGAAAAATAAGATGCTCACTGCTGCTAGCTATCAATAAGTGAATAATTTACTAAAAACACTGTACAATAAGTGCATAATAGGACACATTGCAGTACCAGAAAAAGAATACACACAATGGGCTAAAGTGCTGAACCATTAAAAACAGTGTAGCTAAAATACAGCAAAGACATAAGTATGCAAACATTTTAGTGCAATCAATTTCACATTTGCAAGCATAAAAGGCTCAGATATACGTTTGGGTCTCTCCTTGTGGCTCCTAGTTGGCAATGATAAAACACTGTCTGTCTGGAACACATATTCCAAAATTCAATTGTAATCCACGTGAGGTAAAATTGTAATCCAAATAGGTAATGTGTAATCCACATGGATAATAGTGAATAGCAGCAAATAGAGAACCCTTTTTGCAAAGTGGGCTCCCAAATAACCTGAAAAGGGGGTAAAAAGGAAAATAGGCGAGCTTAGGCGCAACTGAGACTTTTCTGCAGAATGACGGGAGTCCTGACAGCAATGTCCACTCCAGCTGGGTGAGAGTCAAAGTTAAAAAGCAGCACATAGAAAACTCTTTTTGCAAAGGGGGTTCCCAAATAACCTGAGAAGGGGGAAAAAGGAAAATAGGCACACATCGGTGCAACAGGGAATTTTCTGCAGAATGTCCTGACAGCCATGCCCATCTAGATGAGAGTCAAACGGGGGCAACACAAACTAAACAAAAACAACTGCCAACTAGCATCTCACCCGTCAGGTGCAGTCCATGGTGTGGCTCTCATAGTTCCTCCTGCAGTGTCCTTGACACTGCCAGTAGTTGGGTTCCTCGTATGAGGGACCTGAATTCCTCCTTTCTCGAGCTGCTGCTGAAGCTCATCAGAGGACGCTCCTGCCTCTTGAAGGCCCTGCTTGCTGCAGTGGTGGAACTCCAGTGCCCTCTTCTTCCTGAAGTTGGACTTGACCGGGTCCGGGTGGTGGTGACACTGGCGAGCGCTGCAGCCATTTTCAATTTTCCGAATGCTCTTGCCGGGACAGCAGGGGTAAGGACTTCTGGCTGCAGTGGTTCCGGAAAGGTTGCATCCAGGGAGGAAGGCCCAGCTTCCCCGGCTGCTGCTAGCTTCATCTTCCACGGGAGCTGGTATTGGTGGATGACTGTAGATTGGAAGGTGAACGATAACGTGGTCAGCTGACCCAGCTGTAAGGACTGCCATCTGAACCAGAGGGTGCCATCTGGGAACTCCTGCAGGCAGCGCAAGTGTCCTGGACCTGGTGGTTCATCCGGCCACACTTATAGTTCCGTTGAAGGCACCAGAGGCTTTGAAAGGAGGGTAACCCCGGTCACAAATGGGCCTTTCAGGGATGCCATGGGGGTGTACTCCACCTGATCCCCCACGTACAGGCTATGACAATGTTGTGGCAGGTACGGCCGTTTCACCGACCTGCGGCCCACAAAATATTCCTTTCCATCCTCGTCATCCTGCAGAAAGCCAGACCCTCTTCCAACGGAAAACCAAAGCACAGTTCCCTTTCGGCTTTCCAATGAAGGATCTCCAGGCCTAGGGTGGTCGAGTACCTGAATGACCCAGTCCTCCACTGCGGTTTTTATAGTCCCAGAGGGTCTGTGCATGGGCCATCACAGATGGTGGAACAATTGGGTTCTGGTGTATAGAATGGTGGATCTCCTCCTGGGCGGCGAAGTGGACGCTCCAGCCGCCTCCGCCACATGAGCCAAAGCAGACGCTCCAGCCGCATGAGCCACAGCAGACGCTCCAGCTGCATAAGCCACAGCAGATGCTCCAGCTGCTTCATGAGTCGCAGCAAGAGAAACCTCAGCAGGTGGAAAGGAAGACACAGGCACTGAAGCTGGGTTTCTCTGGCAGAGTTGTGATACCCTGATGTCTGAAGAGGACGGTGGTTCAGGGAACTCGTCCCCTAAATACATTCCGTTCCAATTTGGGCGCAGCTGTTTTTTAGCCATGATGCTTGCCTCTTGCTCTAAGGTCAGCACTGGTCTAAACTGCTTCAAACTTCAGGGGAGTGTGGAGTACTGAGGAGGAGTCTTCACTCCCTATACGTGCAAAGTAGTTAATTCCGTGTGGCCGGGCGTGGTTTTACCAGTTCTGGAGGGGGGCGTATCTTCACTTTCCCGCTC
>ONZH01014780.1:0-87875 GCA_900303285.1 Rhinella marina | reverse complement strand
GCAGTCCTAAATAACTGCTCCGAAAAAATGCTGGCGGCAGGGCAGGCCAGCGCCTCAAAGGCATAGAACGCCAGTTCGTGCCATGTGTCCAGCTTAGACACCCAATATTTATAAGGCACAGAGGGATCGCTGAGGACATTGATATTGTTAGCTAGGTAATCCTTCACCATTTTACAAAACTTTTCCCTGCTAGTTGTGACACTAGACCGCTTATCAGAACCTTTTCCACATGCAGCGCTGTTTGTCTTTATTGAGAGCACTAAATAACCGCTCCGAAAAAACGCTGGTGGCAGGGCAGGCCAGCACCTCAAAGGCGTAGAACGCCAGTTTGTGCCATGTGTCCAGCTTAGACACCCAATATTTATAAGGCACAGAGGCATCGCTGAGGCATTGACATTGTTAGCTAGGTACTCCTTTACCATTTTACAAAACGTTTCCCTGCTAGTTGTGACACTAGGCCGCTTATCAGAAACTTTTCCACATGCAGCGCTGTTCGTCTTTATTGAGAGCACTAAATAACCACTCCGAAAAAACGCTGGTGGCAGGGAAGGCCAGCACCTCCAAGGCGTAGAGTGCCAGTTTGTGCAACATGTCCAGCTTAGACACCCAATAATTATAAGGCACAGAGGGATCGCTGAGGACATTGACACTGTCAGCTAGGTACTCCTTTACCATTTTACAAATGGGCACCTTCACCAGCAGCTCAGGCAAATTGGTGTAGGTTTTGAGAAACCGCTGAACCACTAAGTTGAAGCAGTTGTTTGGCCTGAGGGAGACTGCTGTTCGTCCTTCCTGTTGGAGGAACAGGTAGACTCATTCCTGTTATTAGTTCCAGGGTCCTATAGGGTCAGTTTGGTTTAGGTTCCTGTGTATGAACTCGCCTACCTTTGAGGCCTGTTTATACTGGTAGTCAATCAGGATTAGAGTCATGGTTTCCTGTCCATCTACCTTCCTTGGTTTCCAGGCCTAATCCTCTTTCCCTCCTATGCTCTGTGTGGTTTTCCCCTCACACCTAAGCGTGACAGTATGTGTGAGCTTGCCAAGCTCCAAAGCCGCCACCAAGTTGCGGCCGTTATCAGACACAACCACGCCTGGTTGTAGGTTGAGTGGCGAGAGCCACAGCTCAGCCCGGTCCCTTATACCCTGCCACAGTACTGTGGCGGTGTGTTGTTTGTCACCTAAGCAAATAAGTTTCAGCACAGCCTGTTGCCGCTTCCCCACCGCTGTGCTAAACTGCTTCCAGCTACTGACTGAAGTATGACTAGTGCTGCAAGATGAGAATTCCTAGATGGAAGTGGTGGAGGAGAAGGAGGGGTTGCAGCCGCTAATGTAGGTGGTGGCGGAAATCCTGATGGAAGTATGGCCCGCAATCCTTTGTGTCGGTAGCACCTGTGCCATCCCAGGGTACGACTCGCTCCCAGCCTCCACAACGTTTACCCAGTGTGCCGTCAGGAAACTGTAGCGTCTCTGGCCAGAAGCACTTGTCCATGTGTCACTCGCTAAGTGGACCTTCCCAGTAAGTCAGGGCACGGGTTATGTTACGGGACACATGCTGGTGTAAGGCGGTGAGGGCACACCGGCAAAAAATAGTGGCGGCTAGGTACTGAGTAACGTGGGACAGCCGCCGCCATCAGACTGCGAAAAGCCTCAGTGTCCACAAGCCTAAACAGCAACATTTCCAGCGCCAGCAATTTGCAAAGGTGTGCATTTAGTGCTATGGCCTGTGGGTGGGTGGCTGGGTATTTGCGCTTTCGTTCAAAAGCCTGGGGTATGGACATCTGTATGCTGCGCTTGGACACAGAAGTGGATGTGCTCGCTGATGGTGCTTGCGAGGGTCCAGGTGCAGGGCGGGAGGCATCTGGGCCTGCGTCTTGGTTAGCATGTAACACAGGAAAAAGGAGGCAGTGGTGTGACCCGCAGACACCGATTGTGGATCCAGGCTTTTGGCCCACCTATTAGGGTGCTTTGCTGCCATGAAAATCATGCTGGTGTTGGTCAGGTTGCTAGTGTTCCTGCCCCTGCTCATTTTGGTACGGCACAGGTTGCAAATGACAATTCTTTTATCGTCCACACTTGTTAGTGTGGCCTGCCTTCTCCCTTTTGCCACCCCACCACCTCTTATAGCCTGTTGTGGTGCTGTGCATCCCTCCCCCTCTGTACTGCTGTCCTCGCTCAGCTTGCCTCCTTCCCATGTTGGGCCAGTGATTTCATCGTCTACTACTTACTCTTCCTCTTCGGGAAGGAATTTTTTCCCTTAAAGTGAGGAATATTGGCTTCTACCTCACAGGGTTTTTTTGCCTTCCTGTGGATCAACTTGCAGGATAACAGGCCGAACTGGATGGACAGATGTCTTTTTTCAGCCTTATAAACTATGTTACTATGTTACTTCTTCACTCTGGTCCTCATCCTGACAAGTTGACGTTCAGTGCTGCTGACACTCAAAAACATTTGGGGTGAGGGTCTGCTGCTGATCTGACCATGTAAAACATTCAGGGCGAGTGCCTGCTGCTGATCTGACAGTGTAAAACATTAGGGGTGAGGGCGTGCTGCTACTTGTGCTTTACGTACAAGTAAATATATGTTTCCTAACAATATTTCCTGTAAAATCCATGTTATCTTGGGTTTTGGGGGGATATTTTTGTCATTCCGTAAAAGTGGCGTAATAGTCGGACATCATTGTTAATAGCGACTTCGGTGTCCAAGATGCATCCAGACATCCTCCCCATGCAGTTCCCTAAACAATTCAGTGGTGTTTCCACCATTTTCTCACGTTTCCCTATCGTCCAGACACCCTCCCCTCTGCAGAGCAGGGGGTGCCCAGTCTTCTCCCATTGACTTCCATTGTGCTCGGGTGCTCGGCCGAGCACTCGAGCACCACCTAGTGTTTGGCCAGAGCACCCGAACATCGGGGTGCTCGATCATCACTACTGTATAGTCATATACTTCTGTATACTCTTTAGGAATACTATCTCCTGACAGATGGCCATTCTGTCTTTGGTTATGGTGGGCAGCTGGTAGCTTGTAATCTCTCCACTAAATGCAAAGGAGACTAGAGCCTGATAAACGACAATTACCTTCCTTTGCCAGTATTCTCACTCCCTCTCTGCGTTTCCTGGATCTTCTGTAATATTTTCCTTCTATGGGCTGGTACATGGAACTAAGTCTGGAGTTTTCATAACTCTCCAAAATAACTGGTGAGGTGCAGCTTCCTCAGACATCACACTGTCCTCCTTCTTCTTCTTCTTCTCTCTCCCAGAGACCAGGGCGGCATGCTAAAATTAAAAAAATCAGGTTTTAACCCATCGATTTGCACTCTATAGCCCATAACGAGAACGTGAAAATAGAATTTTATAAATGTTTGCAAATGTATTAAAAAGGAAAAACTAAAATTTCCCCTAGGCAAGTAGTGGGTAAGTAACTGGCTTATGTGGGTAAGTAACTTTATCAGTGATAGAAAACAGAGGGTGGTTATTAACGGCACATACTCAGATTGGGTCACTGTCACTAGTGGGGTACCACAGGGGTCAGTATTGGGCCCCATTCTCTTCAATATATTTATTAATGATCTTGTAGAAGGCTTGCACAGTAAAGTATGAATTTTTGCAGATGACACTAAACTGTGTAAAGTAATTAACACAGAAGATGACAGTACACTGCTACAGATGGATCTGGATAGATTGGAGGCTTGGGCAGAGAAGTGGCAGATGAGGTTTAACACTGACAAATGTAAGGTTATGCACATGGGAAGGAATAATGCAAGTCACCAGTACATACTAAGTGGTAAAACACTGGGTAACACTGACATGGAAAAGGACCTAGGAATTTTAGTAAACAGCAAACTAAGCTGTAGAAACCAGTGTCAGACAGCTGCTGCCAAGGCCAATAAGATAATGGGTTGTTTCAAAAGAGGCATAGATGCCCGTGATGAGAACATAGTCCTGCCACTTTACAAATCACTAGTCAGACCACACATGGAGTACTGTGTACAGTTCTGGGCTCCTGTAAACAAGGCAGACATAGCAGAGCTGGAGAGGGTTCAGAGGAGGGCAACTAAAATAATAAGTGTAATGGGTGCACTTCAGTACCCAGAAAGATTATCAAAATTAGGGTTATTTACTTTAGAAAAAAGACGACTGAGGGGAGATTTAATAACTATGTATAGATATACCAGGGGTCAGTACAGAGATCTCTCCCATTGTAGAGATATACAGATATGGGTTATGATAAAATGTATATCCATCCATATGTATTATATAAGTGTCTATATGTATTATAAGTGTAGACTGAATTGTAAAACAATAGAGAATCACTCTGTATAGATGAAAGGTCTAAACACGGTTTTAAACCAGTTTGTCAGGGTTAATTGAAATATCAGGAAGCCTCTTTGCATTGGTAATCAAGGAGCCAGAAGAAATGTTTTGGTGAATTACATTTCAAAGGCTCCTGGGTGTTTTTCCCATTCCATTGCAAATACCCACTATTGTGTGGCCAGGTTACATGTCTCCAACTTGAGTAGTTTGGGTTTGGGTGAAAACAAGGAAGAGACAGGTAATTGTAAAATGTTAATGTGGGAACATCGGCCTGATTCCTGTGCACAGATAGAGGGTGGAGAAATCTGGAGGATCAAAACACTATTTTGATCTTGAATGAGATTGGTCGGCACCAGTGGCATGGGAACTTCACAGGGGGGGATGCTACAATTTAGTATAAAAAGCCTTGGCCATGGTCACTGGGGGGGAGGAGCCTGTAAATCATACAGGTTGGGTCCCAGGAGGATTCTGGACATCAGACCAGACGGAACTTAGTTCAGCCTTGGGTAGCTATACCGTGATTCTTTATTGTTGAATTATTGTTTGATTATTATGCTGTAGGGTTATTTTTGGAGGAATCGTCTGTATTGTTGTGTTTTTCTTTCTAATATTCTAGGTCTGTATGTATCAGTGTGGTTGCATTCTAATTGTCGGTATAGGAACTGTTGGTTTTAGGCTGCTTCATGTTGCTGCTTTTATGCCCTGGACTATGTGTTGATTATGTGTTAGTTTTATATTCCATTCTTTGATTGTTGGTTAATATTTTTCTATTTTCACACAGATCATTTGTGTCTATAAATAATATAATTTCTTTGTTTCTATTCTGTTGTTGTGTGCTTTCTTTGCCGACCGTCCCCTAGAATTTAAGTAAGAATATTATTATTGTTCAGTATTATTATGCTTTAATATTAATATTGTCAATAATCATATTTCTTACACCATGATATATTTATCCCCAGGACTGTGACTGTGATGAGGGGACATTGTCTGCGTCTGGAGGAAAGAAGGTTTGTACACAAACATAGAAGAGGATTCTTTACGGTAAGAGCAGTAAGACTGTGGAACTCTCCGCTTGAAGAGGTTATGATGGTAAGTTCACTAAAAGAGTTCAAGAGCGGCCTGGATGTATTTCTGGAGGGTAACAATATTACAGGGTATAGTTACTAGAGATGGGTCGTTGATCCAGGGAGTTATTCTGATTGCCTGATTGGAGTTGGGAAGGAATTTTTTCCCCTAAAGTGGGGAAAATTGGCTTCTACCTCACAGGGGTTTTTTTGCCTTCCTCTGGATCAACTTGTAGGATAACAGGCTGAACTGGATGGACAGATGTCTTTTTTCGGCCTTATAAACTATGTTACTATGTTACTATTCAGACACTTTACTATGACACTTGAAATTTAGCTCCTGGGCCTCCCATTTCTCTTGATCATCTTTGAGATGAAAGTTTAAGTTGAAAATTCTATTGATTGGGCATGATTTGGAAAGATACACCCCTGTCTATATAAGGTCTCACAGCTGACAATTCATATCAAAGAAAAAACCTAGCCATGAGAAGGAAATTATCTGTAGAGATCAGAGACATAATTGTGTAGAGGCACAGATCTGGAGAAGGATGCAAAAACATTCTGCTCTGCTGAAAGTTCCCAAGAGCATAGTGGCCTCCATAATTCTTAAATTCAAGATGTTCGAAACAATCAGAGCTGGCCACCCCACTAAACTAAGTAATCGGGAGAAAAGCGCCTTGGTAAGAGATGTGACCACGAACCCAATAGAAGAATTTTCCAGAAGGTCAACCATCATTGCAGCATTCCACCATTCTGGGCTTTATGACAGAGTGGTCAGAAAGATGCAGTCCCTTACAAAAAAGCACATAAAGAACTCTTAGACTGTGAGAAACAAGATCTTCTGGTCTTATGAAGACATGATTTAACATTTTGGCCTCAGTTGTAACTGACATGTTTGGAGGAAAACAGGTACTACCCAATACAATCCCTACACTAAAGCATGTTGATGGCAGCTTTTCAGGGTTGAGGGAAAGCTAAATGGAGCAAAGTACATAGATATTTTTAATGACAACATGATCCAAAGCTCGGGATTTGAGACTGGGCCAATGGTTCAGCTTCCAACAAGACAATGGCCCTAAGCACACAGTCAAGACAACACAGGATTGGATTAGGGACAACTCTCTAAATGTGCTTGATTGGCCCAGCCAGAGCCCTGACTTGAACACAATCAAAAATCTCTGGAGATACCTAAAAATGGCTGTGCACCAACGATCCCAGTCCATCCTGATAGAGGTTTGGAGGAACTTCAAAGAAGAATGGCAGAAAATTACCAAATCTAGGTGTGCAAACTCTGTGGCATCACCCAAGAAGACTAGAGGCTGGAATCACTGCCAAAAGTGCTACAGCTAAGTCCCAAGTAAATGGTCTAAATACTTATGTCAATGCAATATTTTATTTTTTACTTTTCAATAAATTAGCAAAGTTCTGACTTTGTCATTATGGGGTTTTCAATGCACAATGATTAAGGAAAAACTATTTTTTCATTTATTTAGCACAAGGCCACAGCATAACAAAATGTAAAAAAAAAAAAAGTAAAATTGTCTAAAGACTCTCCAAATGCATTTGTATTTATGTATAAGCTTACAAGATTAAAAAGTTTGCCATTTTGTCTAAACTCCTGACGAAATAATCAGAACATGTCAAAGTTTTTATCACATTTGTATGCAAACGTACAAAGGTCAAGATTACATAATTATACTAACTACTACTCTACAAGCACGTAATGATGACACTTCAAAATGTAAAATGTGTTCTGTATTCAGCAAACTCAGGACTTTATGTTATATGAGTGAAGGCTATAATGGCTTTAATTGTATCAGCATAAGAATAAGTGGATGTTTGAGGTTTGTATCAAGTACTTAATTTCAATACAATCCAGAAATAACTGCCGCACTCACTGATGCTATCTGATTTTCCAGCTCTTTCAATACCATTAAGTTATATTTGTGTGCACAGAAAAGGTAATTATAGCATTTTCACAGAATATCAATACTAAATGCACGAAAGAGGAAACACATAAATATCATTTATTCTTTAACCCTTTCCAGACAGGTCATACATGTACAGCAAATCAGAAAGTGAGTTCCAGACATGTGTTGTAATAGTACAGCGCTCTGAGCACAGGAGCTTTATCCATTGGAATTGATAAAAACTCAGATGTCAGTGGATTAACCCCCTAGATGCCACCGTCAATGCTGACCGCTGCATCCAAGGGGTTTACAGAGGAAGGGGCTCCCTCTCATAACCTGGATGTGATCACTGGGTGCCGATGCCAGCTACAGAGGACTATGACAGAGGCCCAGGCTGCCTCCTATAGTCAACTGTCCTTGTTATTCTGACAGTTACAATGCTTTACATTGTGTATTGTAATGCATTGTAGAAGGGATCTGACCCTGAAAACTGGTCCTCTTAGTGGGACAAAAAAAAGTGAAAAAAGTGTTTTGTAATGAAAAATAAAAAAGTGGCAAGTAAAAAACCTATTATACCCCATTTAAATAAAAATAAAAAATAGATCCTTAACCTAAAATATCACGTGATCTACTATGTCAGGTGAACAAAATGGCAACGCAAAAACATGCCATATTTTTTGCCCTATAAGATGCACCGGCCTATAAGACGCACCTAGTTTTAGAGGAGGACAATAAGAAAAAATATTTTTCATTAGACCTCAGGCCACACCAGCAATCAGATCCCCAATGTTCATAAGACCCCAATAAGACCTCAGATCAGAACCCCAGGCCTCTCATCAGCCCCCATATGCCTCTCATCAGCCCCCAGCAGTCTCTTATGAGCCCCTAGCAGCCCCCATTGCCTCATATTGGCCCACAACAGTCCCCATTGCCTCTTATGTTAGCCCCCATTGACTCAGATCGGCCCCAGTGCCCCAGATCACCCCCCAGCAGCCCCATATTGCCTTATATCAACCCACAGTAGCCCCTTATTGCCTTATATCACCCCAGCAGCCCCAATATTGCCTTATATCAGCCCCCAGCAGCCCCTTATTGCCTTATATTCACCCTCAGCAGCCCCTTAGTGCCTTATATTCACCCCCAGCAGCCCCTCAGTGCCTTATATTCACCCTAAGCAGCCCCAATATTTCCTCAAAGTGATATAAAATAAAAAAACACTTACCTCTCCTGCTCCTAGATGCTGCCGCTCCTCCGCTCCAGCGTTCTTCTTCCTCCTGCTGTCAGCTGTTCTGTCATAGAGTGCCCTCACACTGTCCTGCACAGCTAACAGCCGAGCGGAGGATCAGGAAGCGGTGAGTACTGAGTCTCCACCGCTTCCTGGTCCTCCGGTGCTAATGAGTGCTTCTATAATGGAAGCGCTCATTAGCATTCGCCCCATAAGACGCAGGGTCATTTTTCCCCCACTTTTGGGGGGGAAAAATGCGTCTTATGGGGCGAAAAATACGGTATTTGGTATTGCCACTTCCATAATGACCTGCTCTATAAAAATATCACATGATCTATGCCATCATGGGTGAACACTGTAAAAACTGAGCCCCAACATAAAAATCATCACTAGAAAAATAATAAAATATGGCTCTCAGAAATTGATAACACAAAAACATGATTTTCTTTTCAAAAATATTTTGTGTAAAGTTGGTAAAATGTATAAAAAAAACTATATAAAATCATACTCATCAGCAGAATAAAAATAACAGATCATCTTTCCCACATAGTAAGTTGTATGTACCCCAAAAACAAACCAATTATAGTTTCAAGTTCAAATCCTCTCGCAAAAACTAAGCCCGGTTGATCCTGCCTATCAATTCAAGTAGTGTGGTGTGAGGCTCAGATTGCACCAGCAGGGCACAACATATTGGGCACTAAAATGCCATATCTGGAAAATGTGCAATTTTCACTTTGCATGGTCCACTGTGCATTAATTTCTGCTAAATATCTGTGGCATCAAAATGCTCACTCCATCCCTTAATACCTTGATGGGCAAAGTTTCCAAAATGGGGTCACTTCTCAATGGTCCCGTGTTTTCTTTCGCCCAGAACCTCTACAGTTGTCACCACAAGATGCGTGAATGACAATATTGGGCCTCGGATGCGCATTGTCCGCTTTTCCTTCTGAGCCCTGTTGTATGTCCAGTCAAAAGATTAGGGTGTTTATAAAACCAGAAAACACAGTATAATAATAAGAGGGTTTGCTGTTCATACTGGCATATACTGGGCACAACACATGGGGCGCCGAAATAGTATATCTGTGTAAAAACTGCAATTTTCACTTTGCACCATCTGCTAGCTGAAAATCTGTGGGCACTCATGGCGCCTTTCCCAGAGGAGAAGTATTCAAAAAACAAGTTTCCTAGTTTGCTAGCTACCAGTGAAGGTGTGCTATTCCTCTGCCTGTGTTACCAACTCTGACCCTCTGATGTCTGTCTTGACCTTAGCCTGTCACTTATATTGATCCATTGCTACCTGCCCAAGCCTTAGACTAATCTCTCAAATAAGCACTAACTCTGCCTGCCCAGATCTCGGCCTGTTACCTGACTATGAAAATTGCCTGACCCCTTGATGCTTTGCACCATTGAATCTGACTTCTTGAGTTAGCTGCCAACTACACCAGGACTATCCAAAGAGGTGGCAGCCTGGTGGCTCCCCTGCAGCGAAATCCAGATGACGAGAATCAGCCGGAAGAAAACTGCTGCGTGCAGCATTAAAGTGAATGGGGCTGGACGGAGCCTTACAAACCTTTGCCAGAGTGCGCAAAGGTTCGGCAGGCCTGTGGAAAAAGCCATCTGGATCTCAGACACTAGTGTGCAACTAGCTTTGTAATGTCAAAGTGACAGTGACATATATGGCTATGGGTAAATAGATTATAGCTGGTGGTAATAAACAGCCTGTTTAAAAACACACTGCACTCTAGAATTTTATTTTTAAATTAAAACATGGTCCACAAATTATCCCTTTTTGTTGGCAGATGCCTTCTTCTCTGTCTTCTGACCTGTAACATGGTGGTCACCATTTTGAGATATTCATCTGATTTGAATCACAAGATGAGTTCATTTCATTTAGAATCTATTAGCTAATCTCTAATGTCCACATTCAACAGATAGAAGTGAGCATACATTTAAGTTATTGGCTCATTCAACCATCATTTATGCCTCCTAATTCTACTATTTTCAATGGTAAGACAAGGACATAACATAACCAATCATTCTTTTCCCAGATATATGCTGTCAGAGAAGAGTCAGAAGACACAAATACACTTCCAAATACACTGCAAAAATCGGCAGATTTGGATGTATTTTATCTAATGTGAATAGTTACTTAAGGATTTTGTTTTTGAGAATTTGGCTGGCATTTCTATGTGCATTAATTGAACATACATATGATACTGTGATTTCTTCCAGAACATCTTCACACTAGGCACTCTAGCAATAGCTAGCCTTTTAGGGTACACCTAAATAGTCAATAAAATCTTAGTTGCGTGGATCTCTTTGACTGGTTCTTTTTATATATATATATATATATATATATATATATATATATATACACTCACCGGCCACTTTATTAGGTACACCATGCTAGTAACGGGTTGGACCCCCTTTTGCCTTCAGAACTGCTCAATTCTTCGTGGCATAGATTCAACAAGGTGCTGGAAGCATTCCTCAGAGATTTTGGTCCATATTGACATGATGGCATCACACAGTTGCCGCAGATTTGTCGGCTGCACATCCATGATGCGAATCTCCCGTTCCACCACATCCCAAAGATGCTCTATTGGATTGAGATCTGGTGACTGTGGAGGCCATTTGAGTACAGTGAACTCATTGTCATGTTCAAGAAACCAGTCTGAGATGATTCCAGCTTTATGACATGGCGCATTATCCTGCTGAAAGTAGCCATCAGATGTTGGGTACATTGTGGTCATAAAGGGATGGACATGGTCAGCAACAATACTCAGGTAGGCTGTGGCGTTGCAACGATGCTCAATTGGTACCAAGGGGCCCAAAGAGTGCCAAGAAAATATTCCCCACACCATGACACCACCACCACCAGCTTGAACCGTTGATACAAGGCAGGATGGATCCATGCTTTCATGTTGTTGACGCCAAATTCTGACCCTACCATCCGAATGTCGCAGCAGAAATCGAGACTCATCAGACCAGGCAACGTTTTTCCAATCTTCTACTGTCCAATTTCGATGAGCTTGTGCAAATTGTAGCCTCAGTTTCCTGTTCTTAGCTGAAAGGAGTGGCACCCGGTGTGGTCTTCTGCTGCTGTAGCCCATCTGCCTCAAAGTTCGACGTACTGTGCGTTCAGAGATGCTCTTCTGCCTACCTTGGTTGTAACGGGTGGCAATTTGAGTCACTGTTGCCTTTCTATCAGCTCGAACCAGTCTGCCCATTCTCCTCTGACCTCTGGCATCAACAAGGCATTTCCGCCCACAGAACTGCCGCTCACTGGATGTTTTTTCTTTTTCGGACCATTCTCTGTAAACCCTAGAGATGGTTGTGCGTGAAAATCCCAGTAGATCAGCAGTTTCTGAAATACTCAGACCAGCCCTTCTGGCACCAACAACCATGCCACGTTCAAAGGCACTCAAATCACCTTTCTTCCCCATACTGATGCTCGGTTTGAACTGCAGGAGATTGTCTTGACCATGTCTACATGCCTAAATGCACTGAGTTGCCGCCATGTGATTGGCTGATTAGAAATTAAGTGTTAACGAGCAGTTGACAGTGTACCTAAAAGTGGCCGTGAGTTATATATATATATATATACAGTACAGACCAAAAGTTTGGACACACCTTCTCATTCAAAGAGTTTTCTGTATTTTCATGACTATGAAAATTGTAGATTCACACTGAAGGCATCAAAACTATGAATTAACACATGTGGAATTATATACTTAACAAAAAAGTGTGAAACAACTGAAAATATGTCTTATATTCTAGGTTCTTCAAAGTAGACACCTTTTGCTTTGATTACTGCTTTGCACACTCTTGGCATTCTCTTGATGAGCTTCAAGAGGTAGTCACCTGAAATGGTATTCCAACAGTCTTGAAGGAGTTCCCAGAGACGCTTAGCACTTGTTGGCCCTTTTGCCTTCGCTCTGCGGTCCAGCTCACCCCAAACCATCTCGATTGGGTTCAGGTCTGGTGACTGTGGAGGCCAGGTCATCTGGCGTAGCACCCCATCACTCTTCTTCTTGGTCAAATAGCTCTTACACAGCCTGGAGGTGTGTTTGGGGTCATTGTCCTGTTGATAAATAAATGATGGTCCAACTAAACGCAAACTGGATGAAATAGCATGCCGCTGCAAGATGCTGTGGTAGCCATGCTGGTTCAGTATGCCTTCAATTTTGAATAAATCCCCAACAGTGTCACCAGCAAAGCACCCCCACACCATCACACCTCCTCCTCCATGCTTCACAGTGGGAACCAGGCATGTAGAGTCCATCCGTTCACCTTTTCTGCGTCGCACAAAGACACGGTGGTCTCTAATCTGAGCTGCTGTTAACCTGCGATTTCTGAGGCTGGTGACTCAGATGAACTTATCCTCCACAGCAGAGGTGACTCTTGGTCTTCCTTTCCTGGGACGGTTCTCATGTGAGCCAGTTTCTTTGTAGCGCTTGATGGTTTTTGCGACTGCACTTGGGGACACTTTCAAAGTTTTCCCAATTTTTCGGACTGACTGACCTTCATTTCTTAAGGTAATGATGGCCACTCGTTTTTCTTTACTTAGCTGCTTTTTTCTTGCCATAATACAAATTCTAACAGTCTATTCAGTAGGACTATCAGCTGTGTATCCACCTGACTTCTGCCCAACACAACTCATGGTCCCAACCCCATTTATAAGGCAAGAAATCCCACTTATTAAACCTGACAGGGCACACCTGTGAAGTAAAAACCATTTTAGGTGACTACCTCTTGAAGCTCATCAAGAGAATGCCAAGAGTGTGCAAAGCAGTAATCCAATCAAAAGGTGGCTACTTTGAAGAACCTAGAATATAAGACATATTTACAGTTGTTTTACACTTTTTGTTAAGTATATATTTCCACATGTGTTAATTCATAGTTTTGATGCCTTCAGTGTGAGTCTACAATTTTCATAGTCATGAAAATACAGAAAACTCTTTGAATGAGAAGATGTGTCCAAACTTTTGGTCTGTACTGTGTATATATATATATATATATATATATAACGATAAAAGAAACGTAATCAATATAATGAAACACAACATGCTTGATCTACGCTTGGTATATCTAGTCAGAAGTCCTGTGGCCCACAGAACTTGAAGCATGCTACAATATACTTACTAGCAGCCTGCTATTACTCCACAGAGGGCATAAGAATAATTATCAGATTTTCACCAGAGATCCTCAACATGAAGCATATCACAGTTGGTTGGCATGCAGACTATCATTACTTCCAGCTCGCTATTAATCTTACTGTGCAGTTCTTAAATGGAACTTTTCTTCTTTCTACAAATCAAGTTTCCATAAAATAGTCTGTTTAAATGCTGGTGTTTGTAATTAAGAAACTTGGGATCATATTGAAACCTAAGCCCAGCGCTAAACTGAATATAGCCGGCTTTTATTAATGGAGCATAATGGATTTATTTTAATTGCAATTCATAATGTTTGACAATGTGGCAATTAAGTCATTGAGCTCTTAAACTTCCTTCGTTGGAGCATCATCTGCCAAACCTTGGTGTACCCCAGGCTATGATTTTGACAATTCTAACAGACCGTCTGCAAGCCACAGTCCATCAAAAAAATGTTCTCTGTTACTTATCAGCAGGGCAGTGATTGATACCAATGTAGGCCAGGATATGCATCCTACAAAAATACTTGAGCCAGAATATCTCATAAAATCATTCCAAAGTCTATTGTAAGCGGATTAAAACATCCCAATAAAAAGAAATGTGATGGGTTGCATAAGATAACTAATGGTTCCAGACAATCAGAAACCTGAATACAGTGAAACAATGCCTGTCAACCCTAACACATGTGATATACCGAACAACTACCCATATGGAGGAAAAAAATCAAGGGTATAGTATAAGGGTATAGAATAACAAAGTATTCACATGTAGTATAACCTGCAGGCCAGAAGTTTATTGTGCACTGGTTGTTATGGGGACATGGTGAGCATTTTCCCGCTTCAGGGAGCCGGTGGGGCAAGAAGAATGCGTACGTAGCGTTCGTAGCGTACATAGCATTAGCGTTCAAAATTTTAAGAACATTTACGAATAATATGAAGCGAATCTGGAAAATCCAGATTTGCTTCAGAGTAGGAAAAATGGAGGATTTTATACGAATCGGCGAATAGATTCGCTCATCTCTACTTTCTACATTTATATTACAGCTGTTCAGATAGTGTTGTGGCAGGAAAATTCTTAAAAACTATGACAAAATGGTGATAGGTGGTTTTGCCAAGGATATATAGCAATCAGCCACGGCATGTGCAGGAGATATTATTAGAATTAATACCACTTAAATGTATGTAAAGCTAGAGATGAGCGAATCATTCAAAATTTGCTTCGACGAATATTCGCCAAATTTCTCACAAGATTCGTATTTAAACAAACTTATTGGTCGAATCTGCGTAAAAAAAAAACACGTTTTTTGCGAACGTTCCTGCCCAAATTACGTACGTACAGTCAGCGTAGTTAAAAGTACGCAATACCTAAGCATTAGCGTACAAAAGTGCGTACGAATCCTTAGCGTACTATTGACGCACGATTGCGTCATACGCACGAGGCTAGGCCGCGGCAGACAATATTTAGAGGCAGTCCATATGAACTAGAAAAATAAGGTGCTCACTGCTGCTAGCTATCAATAGGTTCATAATTTACTAAAAACATTGTACAATAAGTGCATAATAGGACACATTGCCGTACCAGAAAAAGAATACACACAAGGGCTAAAGTGCTGAACCATTAAAAACAGTGTAGCTAAAATACAGCAAAGACATAAGTATGCAAACATTTTAGTGCAATCAATTTCACATTTGCAAGCATAAAAGGCTCAGATTGAGTCTCTCCTTATGGATCTTAGTTGGCATGATAAAACACTGTCTGTCTGGAACACATATTTCAAAATTCAATTGTAAATTAATCCATGTTAAGTTAAATTGTAATCCAAACAGGTAATGTGTAATCCACATGGATAATAGAGAATAGCAGCAAATAGAGAACCTTTTTGGAAAAGGAGGCTCCCAAATAACCTGAGAAGGGGGTAAAAAGGAAAATAGGCGCACTTCGGCGCAACAGCGAAATTTCTGCAGAATGGGGGGAGTCCTGACAGCCATGCCCATCTGGGTAAGAGTCAAACTAAACAAAAACAACTGCCAACTAGCATCTCACCCGTCAGGTGCAGTCCATGGTGTGGCTCCCATAGGTCCTCCTGCAGTGTCCTTGACACTGCCAGTAGTTGGGTTCCTCATATAAGTCCTCCTCGCTCAAGCTGCTGCTGAAGCTCATCAGAGGACGCTCCTGCCTCTTGTAGGCCATGCTCGCTGAGGTGGTGGAACTCCAGTGCCCTCTTCTTCCTGAAGTTGGACTTGACTGGGTCCGGGTGGTGGTGACGCATGCTGCAGCCATTTTCGCTTTTCGTGGTGCTCCTGCCGGGACAGCAGGGGTAAAGACTTCTGGCTGCAGCGGTTCCAGAAAGGTTGCATCCAGGAAAGAAACCCCATCTTCCCAGCTAACCCAGCTGTAAGGACTGTGGTGGTGGTGGTGGTGCTGGCAATCCAGGAATCAGAGGCTCCTGCTGAGGCTGCGACTTTTCCCTGAACCAGAGGACGCCATCTGGGCACTCCTGCATGCAGCGCAAGTGTCCTGGACCGGGTGGTCCATCCGGCCACACTTCTGGTTCCGTTGTAGGCACCAGAGGCTTTGAAAGGAGGGTAACCCCGGTCGCAAATGGGCCTTTCAGGGACGCCATGGGGGTGTACTCCCCCTGATCCCCCACGTACAGGCTATGCCGGTGTTGTGGCAGGTATGGCCGTTTCACCGACCTGCGGCCCACAAAATACTCCTTTCCATCCTCATCATCCTGCAGGAAGGCAGACCCTCTCCCAACGGAAAACCAAATCACAGTTTCCTTTCTCCGTTCCAATGAAGGATCTCCCGGCCTAGGGTGGTCGAGTACCTGTATGACCCAGTCCTCCACTGCGGTTTTATAGTCCCAGAGGGTCTGTGCATGGGCCGTCAGATGGTGGAACAATTGGTTTCTGGTGTATGGAAGGGGTGGATCTCCTCCTGGGCAGCGAAGTGGACTCTCCAGCCGCCTCCGCCGCAGGAGCCAAAGCAGACATTCCAGCTGCAGGAGCCAAAGCAGACGTTCCAGCCACAGGAGCCAAAGCAGACATTCCAGCCGCACAAGCCAAAGCAGATGCTCCAGCCACCTCACCAGTTACAGCAACCTCAGCAGGTGGTAAGGAACACACAGACACTGAAGCTGACACTGAGTTTCTCTGGCAGACTTGTGACACCCTGAAGTCTTGAGCGGGTGGGGGTTCAGGTAAGTCGTCTCCAAAATACATCTCATTCCAATTCGAACGCAGCTGTTTTTTAGCCATGATGCTTGCCACTTGCTCTGAGGTCAGCGCTGGTCTAAACTGGTTCAGACTTCAGAGGAGGGTGGAGCACTGAGGGAGGAGTCTTCACTCCCTATGCGTGCAAAACAGTTAGATCCTGGTGGGCCGGGCTGGTTTTATCCAGTTCTGAGGGGGGCGTATCTTCACTTTCCTGCTCTTGCGTGGGCGTATCGTCATTGTCCCGTCTCACGCAGAATGCATACTTTTCTTACATTTCATATGTATCGTACGTATCGTTAGCGTGTAAAATTTTGCGAAGATTTACGAATAATACGAATCGAATCCAAAGAAATTCGGATTCGCTTAGCAGCTGAAAATGGCCAAGATTCGATACGAATCGGCGAATAGATTCGCTCATCTCTATTCATGAAACAGTTTGCTTGTAAGTTGATATATGATTTTCCTAAGAAACCCTACTGGTATTTATTACCCAAGGTGCACAAGTGTAGGGAACGCTCTTCAGGTCAGTTATAGTCTTGAGGAGGAGCTCAGTTACTGAGGCTCCCTTCCGATACTTAGATTGGCTTCTTACACCTTTACATCAGGGTATAGTCTCTTATTTGCAGGACACTTCACAGTTTTTGTCAATTTTGCCCTTATTTCACTGGCAGAAAGGGTTTCAGTTGGACAGTATTGACGTTGAGAGCCTGTACACCCGCATCCCATCTGATGCAGGTGTGCAGGCGGTAAGGCATCGATTTATGGCCAGTAAGGGAGATTATGATTTTGCTCAATTTGAAATTGAGATGCTATATTTTGTGTTAAATAATAATGCCTTCCTCTTTAGTGACACGTGGTACTGCCAGAGGATGGGAACAACCCCAGTGGCCCCCACTTTCTCCAACCTATTCCTGGTAGATTTTGAGAATTCTATGATGTATAACTAAAAAAAACACTATATTAAACACATGCAACTATGTATCACCACCAACAAAGCATTTGCGGTGGATTCATACGTAATCTGATTCACAGAACAGCAGACTAGGAGGAAGCTGCAGTAGTGCCAGCCTCTTGTGTTAGTGGACTGTTCAGATTAGTAAATGTGATGGAAGGTCTCTCTTATAATGAGAGAGTTAAAAAATACATTGGGCTTCTTCAGCTTAGAAAAAAGATCCCTTGGAGGAGATCTCACTTAAAGGGTTATTCCCATCTCGGACAATGGGGGCATATCGCTAGGATATGCCCCCATTGTCCTATAGGTGCGGGTCCCACCGCTGGTACCCGCACCTATATCGAGAACGGGGCCCCGAAAGTCAAGGAGGGCGCACCGCGCATGCGCAGCTGCCCTCATTTCATTTGTATGGGGCCGGCGAAAATAGCCGAGCGCTGGCTCGGCTATTTCCGTTGGCTCTATACAAATAAATGGGAGCGGTGGCCGCGCATGCGCGGTGCGCTCCCATTCATTTCTATGGAGCCAACGGAAATAGCCGAGCCGGTGCTCGGCTATTTTCGGCGGCCCCATACAAATGAATGGAGGGTGGCCGCGCATGCGCGGTGCGCCCTCCTTGACTTTCGGGGCCCCGTTCTCGATATAGGTGCGGGTCCCAGCGGTGGGACCCGCACCTATAGGACAATGGGGGCATATCCTAGCGATATGCCCCCATTGTCCGAGATGGGAATAACCCTTTAAGGCTTGTTCACATCACCATTTGGATTCCGTTATGGCTTTCCGTTATAACCATGTTAACCATGAAAATAATGGAATCCATAAGACGGATATCAAAACGGAAGCCTTTAAGAGGCATTCCGTTTTAATCCATCATAATAGAAGCCTATAGGAAAACATAACAGATCCATCTGGTTTCCGTTATGCTGGACGGAAAACAAAGTTCTGTCAACAGAAAATACATGTGGGGTCAATGCAAGAACTGGCACATGATTGATATATGATTGATATATTCCAAGGACTTTACAAAGGACAAGAGGACCTTCATAATGCATGGAGGAAAGAGAATTTATATATATTAATATAGGAAAAGATTCTTTACAGTTAGAGTAGTCAAACTATGAAATGCCCTACCCTAAGAGGTAGTAATAGCGGATACTTATGTGGGCAATTAAAAAAGCATTAGATGCTTATCTAATAGAAAACAGCATTGAGGGTTATAATTTATTTAACAATGCTGTCAATGCTGAGAAAGATTAAACTTGATGGACCAGTGTCTTTTTGACCTATGTATAGAGATGAGCGAGCACTAAAATGCTCGGGTGCTCGTTATTCGAGACGAACTTTTCCAGATGCTCGGGTGCTCGTTTTGAATAACGAACCCCATTGAAGTCAATGGGAGACTCGAGCATTTTTTGCAGGGGACCAAGGCTCTGCCTAGGGAAGGCTGGGTGAAAACCTGGAAACATCAGAAAATGATGGAAACACCACGGAAATGGACAGGAAACAGCAGGGGCAGCATGCATGGATGCCGCTGAGGGTGCCTAATCCCACCATTACCCCAAATTCTCCTGCAACAGCCTGGTGGTGACCCTCATGGCAATTGTGCTCACCCAGACCAAGAAAGGCGAGGCACATGCCCATCACATGTTAGGGAAGCACCCAACTAGGTGCAATGAAGGTCCATCACGCATGCCCATGCTGGCACTGCTCTCCTTTCCCCAGCCACATGATGCAGACATAAGCCTGACACAGCATGGCGGTGACACCAACAAGTGACCAAGTTAGATGAGGTAGCAGGTGAGCCACCCAAAAATTTAGCCTGATGCAGCATGGCGGTGACAACAGAGTGACCGAGTTAGACTGAGGTAGCAGGAGGTGAAGCACGGATGGTAATTCGAAGGAGGAGGAGGAGGGGTTGGAGGAAAAGGCATAGTAAGTCTGAGAAACCGTGACCGAGGTAGGCCCCGCAATCATCCAAGTGGGCAGTACATGAGCGGCCCCAGGGTCAGACTCGGTCAGAGTGACCGAGCTACACGACGGTAGCAGGTAGAGCACATAAAAAATTTAGCTTGGCCCTGTATGTGGACGTTGAGGGCCTGGAGGCTGTCTCCTTGAGAAATGCTCAGGGTAGCCGAACGCCGGGCTCGACAGCGAACCCTTTTCGGGTTATCGATTGTCGAAATGTTGGCTTACATCAAGTTTAATATCTGTTCTTATCAGCTGTGGCTGTTCTTATCAGCTGTGGCTGTTGGTGGTAAAGTGGTGAGCATAGATGCTTCCCAAGCAGTTGACCCAGGTTCGATTCCCGTCTATCGCATTATGTGGCCCTGCGGAAAAATTGATTGGAGAGAGGGCCTGTAGGTGGCCCTCCGGAAAAATTGTTTGGAGAGAGGGCCTGTAGTTGGCCCTCTGGAAAAATTGTTTAGAGAGAGGGCCTGTAGGTGGACCTCTGGAAAAATTGTTTAGAGAGAAGGCCTGTAGGTGGACCTCCGGAAAAATTGTTTAGAGAGAGGACCTGTAGGTGGACCTCCAGGTGGACCTCCGGAAAAATTGTTTGGAGAGAGGGCCTGTAGGGGGCCCTCCGGAAAAATTGTTTAGAGAGAGGGCCTGTAGGTGGACCTCCGGAAAAATTGTTTAGCGAGAGGGCCTGTAGGGGGCCCTCCGGAAAAATAGTTTAGAGAAATGGCCTGTAGGTGGACCTCCGGAAAAATTGTTTAGAGAGAGGGCCTGTAGGTGGCCCTCCGGAAAAATTGTGGTAAAAGAGTGCCAGATGGACCTCTAAAAAATTGCATTTTTTGGGTCAGCGTTAGACGACAAGGAGGAGGAGGAGTAGGAGGAGTAGAGAACCTTTAGCTGCTTTCCCCCGGAGGAGATTTGAATTCCGGTGAAATCCAGGCTTTGATCATTTTAATAAGCGTCAGCCTGCCAGCGCTGTCAGTTGACAGGCGTGTACGCTTATCAGTGATGACGCCACCAGCTGCACTGAATACCCGCTCTCACAACACGCTAGCGGCAGGGCAGGCCAGCACCTCCAAGGCGTACAGCACCAGTTCAGGCCACGTGTCCAGCTTTGAAACCCAGTAGTTGTATGGAGCAGAGTGATCGGTTCGGACGTTGGTATGGTCAGCTAGGTACTCCCTCACCATCTTTCTGTAAAGCTCACCCCTACTCTGCCTAGACTGGGGACAGGTGACAGTGTCTTGCTGGGGTGACATAAAACTGGCAAAGGCATTGGAGAGCGTTCCCCTGCCAGTGCTGGACAAGCTGCCTGCTCACCTCCTCTCCCCCGCTACTTGGCCCACAGAACCATGCCCTCTGCCGCTAGCGGCGTTAGATGGGAAGGATTGTTTCAGCTTGTGCACCAGGGCCTGTTGATATTGATTCACTCTCATACTCCTTTCCTCTACAGGGATGAGAGTGGAAAGGTTCTGCTTGTACCGTGGGTCCAGGAGAGTGAACACCCAGTAATCGGTGTTTGAAAAAATGCTTCTAACGCGAGGGTCACGGGATAGGCAGCCTAACATGAAGTCTGCCATGTGTGCCAGAGTCCCAACACGCAAGAATTCCCTCTCCTCACTGGCCTGACTCTCCATTTCCTCCTCCTCCTCCAAGTCCTCCTCTTCAGCCCATACATGCTCAAGAGTTAAGAAGGACTGAGCACTGGTACCCTCTACTGTCTCGCCGACATTCTCCTCCTCTTCCTCCTCATCCTCATCCCCCTCCTCCGTTATGCGCTGAGAAACAGACCGGAGGGTGCTCTGGCTATCAAGCGACGTATCTTCCTCCACCATCTCTTGTGACAAGCATCCGACTTCATGCTGAGCAGTGAGTTTTTCAACAGGCAAAGCAGCGGGATGGTGAGGCTGATAATGGTGGCATCGCCGCTGACCATCTGTGTTGACTCCTCAAAGTTGCTCAACACCTGGCAGATATCAGACATCCACGTCCACTCCTCATTGTAGACTTGAGGAATCTGAGTGACCTGACTACCAGTTCTGGTGGAAGTTGACATCTGGCAGTCTACAATCGCTCTGCGCTGCTGGTAAACTCTGGATAACATGTTTAATGTCGAATTCCATCTTGTGGGCACGTCGCACAACAGTCGGTGAGTGGGCAGTTGTAGGCGGCGCTGCGCTGCCCTGAGAGTGGCAGCATCTGTGGTCGACTTGCGGAAATGTGCACAGATGCGGCGCACCTTGGTGAGCAAATCAGACAGATTGGGATATGTCTTGAGGAACCCCTGAACTATGAGATTGAACACATGGGCCGGGCATGGCACATGTGTCAGTCTGCCGAGTTGCAGGGCCGCCACAAGGTTATGCCCGTTGTCACACACAACCATACCTGGCTTGAGGTTCAGCGGTGCCAGCCACAGATCGGTCTGCGTCGTGATGCCCTGTAACAGCTCTTGGGCGGTGTGCCTTTTGTCACCTAAGCTCAAAAGTTTGAGCACCGCCTGCTGGCGCTTACCCACGGCACTGCTGCTGCGCCTAGAGCTACCGACTGAAGGCGCCGTGCCCACGGATGGTAATTCGGAGGAGGAGGTGGAGGAGGAGGAGGGGTCGGAGGAGGAGGCATAGTACGTCTGAGAGACCATAACCGAGGTAGGCCCTGCAATTCTCGGTGTGGACAGTACATGAGCGGTCCCAGGGTCAGACTCGGTCCCAGCCTCCACCAAGTTAACCCAATGTGCCGTCAGTGATATATAGTGTCCCTGCTCGGCAGCACTTGTCCATGTGTCCGTGGTTAGGTGGACCTTCTCAGAAACAGCGTTGGTCAGGGCACGGATGATGTTCTGTGACACGTGCTGGTGTAGGGCCGGGACGGCACTTAGGGAAAAATAGTGGCGGCTGGGGACCGAATACCGAGGGGCAGCCACCGCCATGAAATTGCGAAAGGCCTCGGTCTCTACCAGCCTATAGGGCAGCATCTCCAGGCTCAGTAATTTGGAGATGTGGACGTTGAGGGCTTGGGCATGTGGGTGGGTGGAACTGTATTTCCTCTTGCACTCCAGCGTCTGCTGTAAAGACAGCTGAACGCTGGGACACAGGGACACATTGGTGGACGTTGTGGAGGCGAAGGTGTGGTTTTCCGGCGGGAGGCGCTCGTGCCAGGGTCCTGGGCAGGGGGTTGACTAGCAGAGGCAGCGAGTGACACAGGGGAAGGAGCAGTGGTGGGACCCGCAGGAGGTGAACCGCCTTGGTTCCATTGAGTGGGGTGTTTAGCACTCATATGCCTGCGCATGCTGGTGGTGGTTAGGCTAGTAGTGGTGGCACCCCTTCTGATCCTGGTGTGGCACAGGTTGCACACCACAGTCCGTCGGTCATCCTCACTTTCTTTAAAGAACCTCCAGACTTGCGAACATCTAGGCCTCGCCACGGGAGCTTCACTACGTGAAACAGTTGCTGCTGATGCACCAGCTCTGGCCCTGCTAATCCCTCTGGCCACACCACTGCCTCTTCCAACCTGTTCTGGTGCAGCACTCGCCTCCGCCTCAGAAGCACTGTTTTCACTCGGCTTATCAACCCAGCTTGGGTCAGTCACCTCGTCATCCTCCGATTCCTCAGTCTGCTCCCCCCTCGGACTTCCTGCCCTGACAACAACTTCACCACTGTCTGACAACCGTGTCTCCTCATCGTCCGACACCTCTTTACACACTTCTTCCACTAAGTCAACAATGTCATCATCATCACCCACAGACTGCGACAGTTGGAAAACTTGGGCATCGGGAAAGAGGTCAGCAGCAACCTGAGAAGTGGTTTGTGACTCTGGGAAGGGTCCAGAAAACAGTTCCTCAGAGTATGCCGGATCGCATTCCAAATTTTCCTGGGAGGGGGCAGACTGGGGGGAAGGAGTTTGAGGTGGAGGAGCCAGAGGAGTGCTCCCTTAGGTAACATGGGTGGACTGCGTGGAAGACTGACTGGTGGACAAATTACTTGAAGCATTGTCCGCAATCCACGACATCACCTGTTCGCACTGTTGTGGTTTCAACAGTCCTCTACCACGTGTCCCTGTAAGTTGAGACATGAAGGTAGGGATTGTAGCTCTGCGGCTTTCCCCTGCTCCCTCATCAGCAGGTACTGTCTCACCCTGCCCAGGACCACGGCCTCTGCCCCCTGCAGTAATTGAATGCCCACGCCCACGTCCTCGTCCTTGACCCTTAGCCCTGGGGTTCAACATTTTCTGTATATAAGTGGATTATATGTACAAAAAAAAAATGGGCCTGCTGTACTGAAACCCACAAACTTGTTCAATCTGAACAAGTTAATATATAGGTGGATAAGTTAGAGCAAAATTACGTGTTATTACGTACCGTGCAGTATGGAGCAATTACACGGAAACTATTAGATTAGGCAGACTTGGTCTGCTTAAGTGCAACCCAGACAAATGTCGCACAGAGATTTTTGTAATGTAGCTGTATCAGTGAGAGCAAAAGACCTTTTTTAATTAAGTGACGTACAGAATGTGTCACTTGGACAGAAAATACGGATTGTGCTTTGTATATAGGTGGATAAGTTAGAGCTAAATTACGTATGTTATTACGTACCGTGCAGTATGGAGCTATTACACGGAAACTATTAGATTAGGCAGACTTCGTCTGCTTAATTGCAACCCAGACAAATGTCGCACAGAGATTTTTGTAATGTAGCTGTATCAGTTTCAGCAAAAGACCTTTTTTAATTAAGTGACGTACAGAATGTGTCACTTGGACAGAAAATACGGATTGTGCTTTGTATATAGGTGGATAAGTTAGAGCTAAATTACGTATGTTATTACGTACCATGCAGTATGGAGCAATTACACGGAAACTATTAGATTAGGCAGACGACTTGGTCTGCTTAATTGCAACCCAGACAAATGTCGCACAGAGATTTTTGTGATGTAGCTGTATCAGTGAGAGCAAAAGACCTTTTTTAATTACGTGACGTACAGAATGTGTCACCTGGACAGAAAATACGGATTGTGGTTTGTGGTGAGTGGACAGCTGAACTGTGACACACAGAATGGTTCCACACAGCTGTATGAAATGGATTTGTATCACTGAGATGAAACAACAAAAAAAATATTTTTTTTAATTTTTATTTTTTTTTAATTTTTTTTTTATATATTTTTTTTTAATGTGACGTGCAGAAAATATCAGAGAGCAAACTCAGCCCCTGCTGACTGTGGCTATTTTCACTGCAACCCAGAAAAATGTCGCACTCAGATTTTTCTAATGTAGCTGTATCAGTGAAAGCAAAAGACCGTATTTGATTACGTGACGTACAGTATGGGTCACCTGGACAGAAAATACGGATTGTGGTTTGTGGTGAGTGGACAGCTGAACTGTGACACACAGAATGGTTCCACACAGCTGTATGAAATGGATTTGTATCACTGAGATAAAACAATAAAAAAAAAGTGTTATATATGGCGATAGCTGCACTACTAGTGCCAGCCAGCCCAGCCAGGAGACAAAAAAAAGTGTCTTGTAGCCCTTAGAAGGGCTGTTGGGTTCTTTTGATATCACTCCTGCCTAACAGAGAACTAAATCCAGGCCCTAACACTCTCCCTGAAACGCAGCAGATCTGTCCCTAACGACATCCAGACAGCATCTGAGCCGAGCACCGCGGGCAGTCACTAGTATATTCCAGGGTCACCTGATCAGGCCAGCCAACCCCTGCTATCGACATGTAAGGGCCCCACATGATGCTGGGTGTACCGCAGAGTCTCCTGGCTTGTGATTGGCTGAGTTTATAGGCGCCAAAAATTCAAAATGCGGGAGATGCCATTTCCTCGAGCATGGCAAGATACTCGTCTGAGCAGAGAGCACTTACGGGTACCGTAATGCTCAAACGAGCACCAAGTTCGGACGAGCATGCTCGCTCATCTCTACCTATGTACAGTAACTATGTAGGGAATAGGGATTGCTAGGGTTTAAAAGAATCAGTTTCCCCTAACTCAATCCAGGTGTAAAAAGACATTTTTTCAAAATCCTGATGATTGCATAGTAACATTTATTCACTGTGATAAATTACTACAATTAAAAAAGCAAAACTGCCAATATGTATAAAATGTGGCTTAAGAAATAATAAGTATTTCTCTAAGTTAAACTTATACAGTACTTTATTCAGGAAAAGAACGAAGCAAAGCATCCAAGTCTTATGCCTGACGGTTCTTTTACTGATGTGCACTGACAACTGTGACAAATCATCATATCTTGTTTTCTTTCATATTATCTAATGGTAAGACTGAACTACATGTACTCTGTCTGATCCCCTGCATCTCCTGCTCACTTCGGATTCCATTAAGACTTGTCTTGCTGCCAGAACAATATCAGCTAGATATTGCTAGCTTCTTTTTACTGTTACATTTTGAAAGTTTTAAAAGATAGTTATTCATGACACACAGTATGTGCATCATATGTCTATGGCAAGGTATACTTTATTACTGAAAAATATTTATTATCTCTCTATATATACACAAAAACATGTCATAGTTGTATGGCACATTGATGAGAGAACTGAATGTGGTAGTAATTCTTCTGAAAGTGTCCGTTCTTGAGGTCTTATTTAGGGAAAAAGAAAAAGAAAAAAGTGTTCATTTTAGTAGTTTTCTGAATTAAAAATATTTACACCAAAAATGAATCCTATATTGTCAACATGTAAGATATTACTATAATTAGCAGTGAACACTTTTCCTAACATACAGATTACTGATAACTTACGAGAAAACTGTACACACAGACATGCAGAAGAATTTTAGTAAAATCCAATAGGAGCATAAACCCAACTAAGGCCCATACCCTTTCTAACAGGTCGTAAAAAGGCACTTTATTATCCCTTATTAAAATGAACAAGGGAATGGGTCTAAAGAAGTTAATTAAAAGGAAGTTATTGAACTGGCATTTTAATTACCATATTTTTTGCTTTATAAGACGCGCTTAATTTTTAGAGTAGAAAAATGACAACAAATATTTTTCATCAGACCTCACATCACACCCCCAATCTTCATCAGACCTCAGATCACACCCCCAATCATCATCAGACCTCAGATCCTACCCCCATATCAATCCGTGCCATTAGCCCATTAATTTATGTGTAATTTATGAATGATTGGCAAGAGGTTAATAAAACTAAAACTAGCATAAAACTAGCAAACTTTATTAGTATTCCTAAGGACTCCCGCACACGACCGTATGTATTTTGCTGTCCGCACAAACATGGATCCCAAAAAAATATGGATGACATCCTTGTGCATTCCGTATTTTGTGGAACGGAACAGATGGCCCCTAATAGAACATTCCTATCCTTGTCCATTATGCGGAACGGATATATAGACATACGGAAATGGAATGCACGTGGAGTACCTTCCATTTTGAAATTAATTTCTAAATACAGTCCACAAAAAACGGACTCGGAAAGAAAATACATTCGTGTGCATGAGCCCTAAGAGAGGCATTCTTGTTAACATACAGCAACTCCCGCAGACTATAATAGAGAGAATAGTGCACATACAGAACACAGCCAAGCCTTATCAAAGGACACCCTATCAGCAGAAGTGAGCCCACTGCACTCTATGAGCGCATTGCTGTATACATCAGGAGATTTCCCTGGCATATACACTGACAGTGGTGCTAGTTCAGCTGAAAAACGGTAAGGAACGAAAACACAATGTATAGAATTATACTTTTTTTAAGTTATACAACCTAAAAATATACTAGAGTATCACCCATAAAAAATAGCTGTCCCCAGATGGATATTTGGCTTGGATATTTTCCCTTGTCATGTCCCATAAAAAGTCAGACTTGACTACAGTGACACTTCCACAAGGCATCAGTAGCAAGATGGTTCTCTTTCTCTTGGCGATACCTCTTTGCATATAACTACTGGGAGAGATATGCACTTACTTTATCACACTACCTTTAAAGCCTAGAAACTAAAGAAACTGCTTCCAAATCTACAAAAAGCTGGTGCTATTGATGTCTCGCTAAATAAACCAGTGCACGAACAGAGAGTAGAGGAGTCTGTACATACCAAAATTAGGGGGACAGTTCAGCCTTGTGACACAGCCCCAGCATATATTTCACATCTTATTCCACGGGAAATATGGTAGGGGTATGGAAAAATCACAGTCCGTGTCTAAACATATAATTATTGAACAAAAATTAAATTTTTTTGTTTCTCACAATAGTCACAAAAAACTGTATAAAGGACTTTCACCAGAAATCATCCACCCAAAGGTCAAATCCTTTGATGTCCCTTTGAAGTTTAAATATTGACTGCTTTATATTTCGATATATATTATTTCAAGGGAATAGTAATATTCACCGGGAATGGGCAATTTATCTACTCTTTCATAATTTGAAGAATGCATAATACACATGTTCTACTGTTTTATGAATTTCTTGACATCAGTAGTCTGAATTTATGAGAGGCACGGAGTGTGATTTTACACTTGGGAGCTGATTTATAGTTTTTAGCTTGGTCCTTCCTGATACTATTGGAAATCCTTGATCAAGAGGGATGCAACAAACAGATATGTTACCATTGAAATATAATATAATTTCAAAGCAATTTTAATAGAAATTGAATATCTGAAACCTTCAGTATAATACAAAAATAAGCCATGTGTTATGGAAATTATATTCATTGTAATATTTTCTGCTTATGAGGTTGGGAAGCAATACCAAGCTTGACCCACATCTATTTCTTTTAAGAAGTAACTCGCATGGAAATTAATTAAGGTTCACAAAATGTGAACAATATGTATTGCACTTACAATTTAATTTGTTTCACTAACCTATTTGAGGTAGAACATTGTGGCTAGACAGTATTCCAGTCTTGAGAGGATTTTGTGTTTCAGTTTAGATTAGAAATAATTCAGTTTAGTTTAGAAATAATGCTTTTCATATTACTTAGTTTTTGCCAGTAAAAAAAAAATCAATTGTTAAGAAAAATTAAACAACGGAGACAAACCTCCTTTTATGTAAGCGCCAGGGCCATTTGGGAAAGCGGTAAAGGCGGAGGAGAAGCAGTAATTCAGGTAAAATTTGTCACAAATAGTGTTCAAAAAGCTGAAAAACTCTGTGTTTTATCACTTTAGTGTTTACAGTGTTACATGAGGAATCAGGCTTAGGGTTCCAGGTATCTCAGTGAGACCACAGTCTTTAACACTGGTCAAATAGAACACAGTCCTTAAGAAAAAAACACACATACCATACCAGTATACCAATACCACAAATACCATACAAGTCTTCCACTAACTTGTGTGATACCCAACTCCCCCGGCACTCTGGTTCCAGTCTGGTTCCAGTCATCCTCTGGCATGCTATATCTTGACTGGTAATCCATTGGTTACCCCTGACTACATTCCTGACTTTGCTTCTAGTTTTTGCTACAGTGTACCTGCTTCAAATGGCTCTAATTCCCACACAGGAAGCTGACTCCCGTGGGAACAGGACGGCGTTGGCCATGAACCGCCAAATATGTCTATGCTATTTATTGTTTTGTAACATTTATTTAATAAACTGTATTTCAAAAGTGTGCATATTGTTTTTTTATATAATTGTGTATATTTTTATAGAATAAAAAAATGTAATGCTTATTTTACACGTTTTTTTCCCAACCTATAGATATATTTATGTATAGCAGTACATTATACATTTGAAGAAGCATACTATGGGGATTTAGGCACAGAAAATTCTATCATATCCAACATACAATGTGTGGATCTCTATTAGTGTTTTCCATACAGTAGGTTATGGATTTTAGTCCAGATGGAGAGAAAGCATTAGAGAAGGCTAAAAATGAATTAGATATAGAGATGCATTCCCCCAGCACTGACAAAATGCCAGAGAGGGCAGGAAAGAACACAGACTTGTCTTGTATAAGAGAAGCTACACCAACCAGTAAATGCAGCAGGCCCTGGCATTTGCCCTGCTGGCTGAAAGTATTCACTATGTCTGAAGCACCACCATGGGGGTAAATGAATCATTACAAAGTGCCAAATGAAATCAATGGGCTGCCGCATTGACAAATCCAGAAAATCACACTGTCTGATTTTTAAAGAATTTATTTGCAAATTATGGTGGAAAATAAGTATTTGGTCACCTACAAACAAGCAAGATTTCTGGCTCTCGCAGACCTGTAACTTCTTCTTTAAGAGGCTCCTCTGTCCTCCACTCATTACCTGTAGTAATGGCACCTGTTTGAACTTGTTATCAGTATAAAAGACACCTGTCCACAACCTCAAACAGTAACACTTCAAACTCCACTATGGTGAAGACCAAAGAGCTGTCGAAGCACACCAGAAACAAAATTGTAGACCTGCACCAGGCTGGGAATACTGAATCTGCAATAGGCAAGCAGCTTGGTGTGAAGAAATCAACTGTGGGAGCAATAATTAGAAAATGGAAGACATACAAGTCCACTGATAATCTCCCTCGATCAGGGGCTCCACGCAAGATCTCATCCCGTGGGGTCAAAATGATCACAAAAACTCCCAGAACCACATGGGGGGACCTAGTGAATGACCTGCAGAAAGCTGGGACCAACGTAACAAAGGCTACCGTCAGTAACACACTACACCGCAAGGGACTCAGATCTTGCAGTGCCAGACGTGTCCCCCTGCTTAAGCCAGTACATATCGGGGCCCATCTGAGGTTTGTAAGGCCTTGTTCACACTTCAGTTTTTTGATCAGTTATTTTCATCAGTTATTGTGAGGCAAAACCAGATGAGAGTCAAAAACACGGAATAGGTGCAGATCTTTTCATTATATCTTATGTCTCCTGGTTTTGGCTCACAATAACTGATGGAAATAACTGATCAAATAACTGATGTGTGAACAAGCCCTTAGAGAGCATTTGGATGTTCCAGAAGAGTACTGGGGGAATGTCATATGGTCAGATGAAACCAAAGTAGAACTGTTTGGTAGAAACACAACTCGCCGTGTTCGGAGGAGAGTTAATGCTGAGTTGCATCCAAAGAACACCATACCTACTGTGAAGCATGGGGGTGGCAACATCATGCTTTGGGGCTGTTTCTCTTCAAAGGGACCAGGACGACTGATCTGTGTACATGAAAGATTGAATGGGGCCATGTATCGTGAGATTTTGAGTGCAAACCTCCTTCCATCAGCAAGGGCATTGAAGATGAAATGTGGCTGGGTCTTTCAGTATGACAATGATCCAAAGCACACTGCCAGGGCAACTGAGGAGTGGCTTCGTAAGAAGCATTTCAAGGTCCTGGAGTTGCCTAGCCAGTCTCCAGATCTCAACCCCATAGAAAACCTTTGGAGGGAGTTGAAAGTCCGTGTTGCCCAGCGACAGCCCCAAAACATCACTGCTCTAGAGGAGATCTGCATGGAGGAATGGGCCAACATACCAGCAACAGTGTGTGCCAACCTTGTGAAGACTTACAGAAAACGTTTGACTCTGCCATTGCCAACACAGGATATATAACAAAGTATTGAGATGAATTTTTGTTATTGGCTAAATACTTATTTTCCACCATAATTTGCAAATAAATTCTTTAAAAATCAGAATGTGATTTTCTGGATTTGTTTTCTCATTTTGTCTCTCATAGTTGAGGTCTACCTATAATGTCAATTACAGGCCTCTCTCATCTTTTTAAGTGGAAGAACTTGCACATTTGGTGGCTGACTAAATACTTTTTTCCCCACTGTAATTGAACATTTAATATAGGCACTGAGTTATTCAGTAAAATCTGTTTGTATAGCACCACCTGTTTGTCCATGTTCTTATTTCTGTATTTACCTTAGTAAAATTGAAGAGGTGGTCGCTTATGACCAGTTCCATCCTTCAACTGCCACCAGTCAATTCTACTGTTAGAAGCTGTGACAGTTACAGAGAGTCGCAGCAGAAAGGACATGGCCCATGAGCTGTGATAGAGAGGTGCAGCAGAAAGGATACACCCCCTGAGCGTCCATCACTGCACGGCCCTAGGAGGCAACGTTGTGAACATAATTGACTGTAACAGCCAGAGAAACTACGACTCCCATCCTCTGCTCCTGCTCCTCATGGGCTCACTGCACATGTATGACTGGAAGAAACATTCAGCCAAAACTTTTGCAATTATGAGTGAATAAAAGAGGATTTTTGTCTGGAAAATGGGTATATAAACCATATATAAAGTTACACAAAGTTAATTTAAAATGATTAGGGTCCAGTGGACTATTCAAACAGGCAAGGGGAAATATGAATGTCTGCAGCTTTTAGCCATCATTACAGCAGGGAGCTATTTGCACAATGCATGATTTAGTGCATTGCAATGCTGTTATTTCCTTAGTATAAGGACCTGGTAGATTGGTCTTTTAATAAGGAAGTTAGTAGAAGTATGCTGTGACTTAAATTATACACACAAATCTCAGTGTTTGATGTGCTGGAGCCAGACTTATAAATTATTTCAACTTTAGAACATTTCAACATTCGTCCAATTACAAATTCAACCGATTAATTTTTCCTTTACAACCAGGATATGTAGAAAAATAAAAACACTATTACCTCTGCATGGGACATTGAACAGCATACCCTCTGAAATTATTACCAGCCATAACCATCACTTACTAAATGAATATGCATACATTGCTTAATGAATTGTTATAGCGAGAGTGCTGTACATTAGTCTGGAGCTGCGGAGCTGATTATTTGTAATTTCGATCTAAGCTTTGTACAATTACTGGCATTCCTCATGGCTCGGTAAAAGCAGTGTGACATTTGCATAGCATTTAAAGTGTTCTTCTAAAGAAATGTAAAAAGGGACTAAGTAAGATCATGGGCATTAATCACTATAACACATAAAATAGAATTTTCAAATAGAATTTATTTGTTTCATCATTTACTTGTTAAAATAATAGTTTCCCCAAAACATAATTTCTCCATTATATACCAATGTCTCTGGACATGGAGTTTCAAATGCTCTTCATTCAAATAAGAAAGAATAACAACAAATACTTGTCACGGGCAGTTTTTTGGATCCAAATGTGTTTTAAAGTCAGATTGTAGTTTGGGGGTTTGGCATAATCAGTCACAAGCTCCAAAGTTATAGAGCATGTGCAGTATGCTCCACAACGCAAATCTGCCAGAAAGCCTACACCAAATGAGACCTGGAGTACATTAACAATTTATTTAGAGTGGTAATGAGCAAATCAATTCTAAACAAATTGAATTTGTTACAAATTTCACAGAAATTTGGTCGCCAAACGAATCTTAAGATTTTGCCAATTCGTTACAGATGAATTGCATAAAAACTGTTAATACTGGTGCGGAAAACCACAAGGGTGGAAAAAGATAGAGGATAACATGACACTGGGAGGAAGTGGGGGGCTTGCCCTGATTGGGTCAGAGGTTGAAAAACAATCTCATCAGCCAATCGGGGGCAGAGGGCAGGGAGATCTCTATGCTGACCGAGAAGAAGCGCCATACTGTGTTCAGCTTCTGACCTGAATGGAGCATGGCAGCATCTGACAAAAAAAATTATTATAGACACAAGCCACTAATGTAGTTTTATAGGGACACTATAGGGAGAGAGAGAGTGAGATATAACATTGTGCAGATTTTAGGGAATTTGATCAGGAAAAGTTTTGAGGCAGGGGCTGGGCACAATCCGTGTAATAAAACTGCTTGCTGTTGCAGCAGCTCAGCCTGGCAGTTCTGCATTGCAAAACCTTATGCAATAAAAACCGCTTAGATATGGTAATGGAGGCACAGTTTTGAGCCTTCAACAAAATTAAATTCTGCTGTATGATATTCATACTACTTCCCAGCTGTCCATTTCTTTCAAAGCAATTGTTTAAAATTGCAATTCTGACTGTGTGGGTGCCGCACAGAGAGAATTGCAATAGTTTAATCCTTAGGATACCGGAGGTTTTTTCGTTTTTGCATTTTCATTTTTCAAGCCACAACATTTTTATATTTCCGTTCACATAGCTTATTTTGTGCGGGACAAGTTGTACTTTCTAATGCCAACATTAATTATATCATACAATGTAGTGGAAGCAGTAAAAAAATACCAAATGGGGTAGAATTGGAAAGAAACGCAATTCCTCTACCGTTTTATGGGTTTTGTTTCCATTTGTGGCAAAACTGACCCATGCCCTTCATTCTATGGGTCAGTACAATTACAACTAAATAGTGTAAAAATAAATTTAAACTTTAAAAAAATATTTATATTCTGACCCCCATAACATTTTTTATAGTTATATCTACTGAGCTGTGTGGAGGCTCATTTTTTGCAGGACAATCTGTAGTTTTTAGTGATACCATTTTGTATGTGACTTTTTGATCACATTTTATTAATTTTTTTTTTGCTAAGAGAAGCAATAAAAAAATGGCAAATTGGCCATTTTGACCCTTTTTTCCATTACACCATTAGCCGTATTAGAAAAATATTTTAGCTTTTAATAGTACGGGCGTTTTTTGGTCGCGGTGAAACCCATATATTTTTTGTTATTTAGGTATTTATATTTTTATGATACCGAAATGGAGTGATTTAAACTTTTATATTTTTTATTTTTTTATATAGTTTAGCAGTTTTTTAATTTTTTGGAATGATTTTGAAGCTCATATATGAGCCTACAAATTCTATTTTTTTAAATTTTGAACAATCATGTATTTTTAAACTGGACTTATTACTGAGAATTGCTAATTTCTTATGTTGGCCTACCATCTGGTGGCCAAAATAAGAAATGCAGTTTGAATGTTCTCAGCCTCTTTGGCAAGGCTAAGCCCATTCAAACCAATTACCGGCATCTTCATTGGCCGCAGGGGATTTTTGCAAATTTAGATGCCGTGATCTCACTTGATCAAGGTATCTAAAGCCTTTAATTAGCCGCAGGTCTCTGCTGTTTGAAACAGCAGAGACCTGCTGGCCATGACCTGCTGGCCATGATGCCCGTCATGTTTGCTTGTCAGTACAGCGCTGGTAGCGAAAGGGTTAAAATTGCAAGGTGCATGCTACCACAGACACAGAGGTGCACCTAGCCTTTCTGCTGCCTGAGGCGAGAATTGAAACATCGCTGCCCTCCCCCAAACTCTACACCAAATTCAAACCTAACCCCTTCCTTCCTAACATTATATATATCACTGCAAAACATACAGGGCAAGACAGCGCCACATATATCTTACATCCAGTGATGTCTCCTCTGATATAAACTTTCTCTTTCCTTATCTTCTCCATTCAGACCAGACCAACATGATGATTTCCCCCATCTCTCGTCTCTGCAGTTTGACAAAAAGACATCCTAGTTTACTACTTTTCCACTATATTACCACCACCAATACTGTGCCTTCCGTGCTCCACAGTATTATACTGCAGAAACAGATAAACCCCTGATAATACTAGTATCAAGCAGATAGTGCCCTTCAATACTTTTTGGCACGCAGTGTCCTAAAATAACTGTGTCGAGCAAATAGTGTCCCTAAACATAATGTCCCCCAAAAATAACTGTGCTAAGCTGATACTGTGCCAGGGTGCCCGCACACTAATAGTGTAACCTACAGGCAATCAATACTGTGCCCAAGAAGTAATAATTCTCCCATAGTGTCCATACTAGTATTCATGTCTCCCATAGTCTCCCACTAGTAATAAAGCCCACCATAATGCCCCCTAGTAGAAATAATTATCCTTATAATGTGACAGTACAAAAATGCCCCCTTAAAATGAGCACCAGTGCAAAAAATGCCTCCTTATGTGTGCCAGTACACAAAATGCCCACTTATACTGTGTGATAGTGCAAAAAATGCCCCCAGTAATGTGCACTAGTACAAAAATGCCCGTTTTGTGTGCCAGTACAAAAAATACCCCATCTTAGTGCCCCCAGTTGAGCTAATGTCTCAATAGTGCCCCCATACTGTGTGCCAGTATAAAATACCCCTATGTAATGACCCCAAGTAAATGCCCCCATAGTGCTCCTCTCCCCTTCCCCATAGTGCCCCCCATGATGTGCCAGTAAAAAATACCCCTATATTATGCCCCCAAGTAAATGCCCCATAGTGTTCTTCTCCCCTACTTCTCCATAGTGCCCCTATAATTTGCCAGTACAAAATACCCAAAGTAAATGCCTATAAACAGAAAATGGAAGGTAACCCTCTATATAATAGTTAACTTTTAATACATAAATTTAAAATAAAAGCCCATTAGATAAATAGTGCATATTGTGCAATGATTAACAGTGCAAGTAATTGAACAGTCTTACCACTTCCTGAATCTGTGGCTTCTGGGGGTCCCCAATGTCAGGGTGCTGGGTCGCTATCCCTGTTTGCCCCTTACTTGACCTGAGCTGTGCTTTACGCCCAGGTAGCGGAGAACTCGCCCTGATAAGGGTGACCCTCTGAGCTGTCTCTCACAACTTACTATGATTCCCTGCTTTGCCCTATTGGTCTTATAATTGCCCAGTCTGTGGTCACGGTCAGGGTATACAGCAGAGGAGACTCAGTGAGTAAATAGCTGGGACAGCCTATGTGAGCTTCCACGGTCCTGGCCACAAGGCACTTTTTCCTATAGTGTGCAAGCTCAACCACCATTGAGGGTGGTTGTAACAATGGAAATGAGAAATGTATATTGTGATGGAAAAATGAATCCAGTTAACAGAGGAAGCAATATGGATAATAACAATACATTAGTAAGAGCCTTGTATTAACTTTCTCTACATAATAAATGGTACTTGCTGAAGTGAGACAGCCCCTTTAACCTTGCATATGCTTGAGGGTCTATATGAGCAGCGTAAAGTGATGAATGATATCATCATGAACCAGACCACCTCAGTAGGTAGCATGTGTTGTTTTGAGGTCAGGCAGTGGTAGCTCATAAGAGACATCTGTCACATACTCCTTGAAGAGGCCATCAGATTTGTCAGTAGGGACAACTGCGGCATCAATAATGTTATCCTCCTGATATTTATCTTAGAAAAAGTGCTCATACTGATGCAACAAGGGATGGCAGAAGAAGAACATCTTATGCATTTTGCTAGCTAGCTGTTTGGGACCCACATGGAGAAAGTCCCATGGAGGAGAAGTATGAGAATGAAGAGCTATCACTGGAGGAGCAGTCAGTGGTGGACAAAGGGCAATTGATCTCAGAGGGGGCAATTTATTAATGTGCCAAGTGAGACTGACGTAAATCAGCAAACAGAGACATAGCGCATCAACCATTACGTTCAGTTCTATCTGTACTCTGGCCTTTCTCTGGCGCATACCATGTTCCCTGACTCCGTGGACTTCTGGGCAGTCAGATTGGAACAGTGGCCCTACTCGCCTAGTATGATCTCTGTTTTGTTTTGTCTAGCCTCCAGTGTCACCTCAGAGAGGGTTTTCAGCATGACAGAGGGCACCCAAACAAAGATGTCCTCTGTCAGTGTATAAAACATCACTGTTGTCAAAATGAACAAAGCATGGATCCATGAGAATTTTCACACAACTCCTGCAGAGGCCAATGAACAGATTTGCCTGTGCTAACAGTGCCCCATCATGCCATTGATGATGTCTGCCTGCCTACGATCATGTTCTGTATCATATGGCTGTCACTGCTGCCATCAACTCACTGCCACTGTCTGCCTGCCTACCATCATGTTTCGTACCTTATGGCTGCTGCTATCATGTCACTGCCACTGTCTGCCTGCCTACCATCATGTTTTGTAACTTATGGCTGCTGCTATCATGTCACTGCCACTGTCTGCCTGCCTACTATCATGTTCTGTATCGTATGGTTGCCGCTGCTGCCATGCCACTGCCATTGTCAGCCTGCTTACCATCACGTTCCATACCCTATGGCTGCAGCCACCACCACAGCTGCTGCTCCCTGCTGCTAATTCCTCTATTGCCACTTCCATTACCCTTACTTCTGCTACCATTACAACTAAACAGCTAAGGCTACTTTCACACTAGCGTTTACTTTTTCCGGTATTGAGTTCCATCATAGGGGCTCAATACCGGAAAAAAACGCCTCAGTTTTGTCCCCATTCATTGTCAATGGGGACAAAACTGAACTGAAGACAACAGAATGTCCTAAAAGGATTCCGTTTTGTCTCCAGACCGGAGAGCAAACCGCAACATGCTGCAGTTTGCTCTCCGATCTGGGCATCCGCACCAAAATGGATCCGGAATGAACCCCAATGCAAGTCAATGGGGACGGATCCGTTCGGTGTGACACACTAGTAAACCGATCTGTCCTCCATTGACTTTCAATGGAGTTCATGACGGATCCGTCACCTTGCACTTCCTCTGGAGGTCCAGCAGGTGACGCTGTGCAGGCTGCTCTGCGCTGGAATCTTACCTCTCGGTGGTCCGCTGCACTATTCTCCCGCGGACAAGACTCCAGGTAAGCTCACATCCCAGCCCCGGTGTCACTGGTTTCTCCCTTCACTACACTACATCTACACTACATCCCTTCACTACATCTACACTACATCCCTTCACTACACTACTATCTTCACTACACTGAATGGGGCCGGAGCGCGGTTCCGGCCCCACACCTGCACCTGTGGCAGCACTGATCTGGCGGGACCCTTCACCCGCCGAATCCATGCTGCCGCTAATGTGAAAGTGGCCTAACACTATTACTACTATCCCTAAAAAGCTGCACACACATCTACTGCCTTGTCTAATCCATGCTGTGCTGTTACTGCTGATGCTACTGTGGCAAAAACATACCACTAGTACTCTACCCTTTCCACATTCACACTGTACTGCTGCTGCTCCCAATTCTAAGGCAGGATTTTTCCAGGGTCATTCTGAACAAGCCATTCTTTCTTCTGACAATTAAAACTTGTGCATCTATAAATATAGGCAGGCATTCTGCCCCCCGTAAACTAGTGAACAAGAAAGCAATAGTCACTCTGGCTGAGCTCTGAAGATACTGTGTGCAGATTGGAGAAACTTTCAGAAGGTCAACCATCACTGCAACACTCCACCAGTGCTTTATGGCAGAGTGGAGGAAGCCTCTCTTCTGTAAAAGACACATGGAAGCCTGTCTAAAGTTTGCAAAAAATAATTTAAAGGACTCTCAGACAGTAAGAAACAAGATTCTCTAGTCTGACATTGAACTTTTTGGCCTCAATTCCAAGCGTCAAGCCTGGAGGAAACCAGGTACTGCTCATCACCTGTCCAATACCATCCCTACAGTGAAGAATGGTGGGAGCAGCATCATTCTGTGGGAGTGGTTTTCAGCAGCTTGCACAGGAAAACTGGACAGGGTTGAGGTAAAGCTGAGTGGAGCAAAGTACAGAGCTGGAAAACAGAAAACCTGATCCAGAGTGCTCTGGATCTCACACTTGGTCAAATGTTCCCCTGAAAATGTTCCCCTGAAAATGGCTTGGCACTACCAGTCCCCATCCTACCTGATAGAGCTTGAGAGTATCTGCATAGTAAAACGGCAGAGCATCCCCAAATCCAGGTGTGAGAACCTTGCGGTATCATACCCAACTAGACTAGAGGCTGTAATCACAGCCAAAGGTGATTCAACTTAGTAAAGAGCCTAAATACTTAAAGGCTATGTTACACCTTTAGAGGAAATTTTTGTTAATGATTGTATTTTACTCATTTTTGGCTAAAAATCATATTTTCAATTGGCCTTCTGTCACAAAGGGTTAACTGTTTTTCAAACTGTGTGACTGGTACTTTAACTTTCACTTTGTGCTGGTCATCTAATAAACCTTATCTCTAAACTATTAAGTTTGAGACACATTGTTATCAGTAAGATAAGAACTGACATATAATGAGTGTTTATAATGTCAGGGAGCAGAGATAAGGAGCCTGTCAGCTCCCCAACTGACGGAAAAGAAGGAAAATCCAGAGGCTGCTTCTAGAGCATCTCAGCTATGTACAGAAAAAGGACTCCATATTTTTTAATAAAGACCAATCAAAAAATGATTTTTAGCTAAAAAAGAGTACAATGGAATAATAATAAAAATTGCCGCAAAAGGTGTACATAGCCTTTGAGCTAATGCAAAATTTTAGTTTTTCCTTTTCAATAGATTATCAAAGATTTTGAGCATTCTGTTTTCACTTTGTCATTATGGGGTATTGAGTGAAAAACCTATTTTTTTTTTTTAAATTTAGTACAAGGCCACAACATAAAATATGATAAAGTGAAAGAGGTCTGAAGATTTTCCAAATGAATTGTAAGAGAGCTGATCGGATCATTAGTCAAGCATTTCTATTGATGGGCCTGCAAAAAATGCAGCATGCACACAGCCAAATGCAGCATACACACATGCACACAGCTCTGGGGATCACAAAATACATAACGTTGGGTGAATGTAGCCTAATACACACAGAAAACCTGCACCCAGGGCCCCTGCTGGAGGACTGGAACTGTGGCAAATACTAGGTGAGTGGAGTAGTGCCCGTACCCACCAAACAGCCCAGCCTTAAACCGCCATTCTAACAATAGATGTGTAGTTTTGATGTTGTTACCATTAAACAGAACAAATAATTTATGTATATGTCTAGAGTATGTTCCAATATGTACCAAATACAAATATATAAAGCTGTGCTATGGATAATTTTGCTTCATTTTTTTTTAATTTTCTTAAAAAGTCTGTTTAATTTTCCCATGCCTGTTCTTCCCTATAACCTAAATCAGCCATTGCTTGTACAACGAAAGTTTCTAATGATTGGTATATATTATATTATATAAGCAACTACAAAACATTATGTTCTGACAAAAAAATAATGAAATCATTACGCTAAACTCAAAAATTGGTTTTATATATAAAATTTCTTAAATGTATACTGTACAACAGAATAAAAAACTAAAACATCTCACATAAGGGGATAATCTCAACAAAGCAGATTAGACATAATATGGATTAAGTTCAAATGAATATTGGGAAAGCAGCAAATGTGATGATGCTCTTTATGAAAGACTGGTGAATGAAATAAGAAAACAGCACAATAGAAATACACAAGCATATACAGGTGCATGTCAATAAATTAGAATATCATTGAAAAGTTAATTTCAGTAATTCAATTCAAAAAGTGAAACTCATATATAGTATGGCTTCATTCTACACAGAGTCCTCCATTTCAAGTGTTTATTTCTTTTAATGTTCATGATAATGGATTATAGCTAATGAAAACCCAAAAGCTCAGAAAATTATAATATTATATAAGATCAATAAAAAATGATTTTTAATACAGAAATGTTGGTCTACCGAAATGTATGTACAGGTCAGGGGAGTTTGCTGGCCAATCAAGTACAGTGATACTGTGGTTATTAAACCAGGTATTGGTACTTTTGGCAGTGTGGACAGGTGCCAAGTACTGCTGGAAAATTAAAACAGCATCTCCATAAAGCTTGTCAACAAGGGAAGCATGAAGTGCTCTAATATTTCCTGGTTGATGGCTGCGCCGACTTTGGGCTTGATATAATGCAGTGGACCAACACCAGCAGATGACATGGCTTCCCAAACCAACAATGACTGTGGAAACTTCACATTTAACACTTGGATTGTGTGCCTCCTCACTCTTCCTCCAGACTCTGGGACCTTGATTTCTAAATGAAATACAAAATTTACAACAGTAGAAAACAGTACTTTGGACCACCGAGCAACAGTCCAGTTCTTTTTCTCCTTAGCCCAGGTAAGACGCTTCTGATGTTGTCTCTGGGTCATGAGTGGCTTGACACAAGGAATGTGACAGTTGTAGCCCATGTCCTGGATATGTCTGTGTGTGGTGGCTCTTCAAGCACTGTCTCCACCCACAGTCCACTCCTTGTGAATCTCCTCCCTTTTCTTGACAATCTTTTCAAGGCTGTGGTTATCTCTGTTGTTGTTTGTGCACCGTTTTCTGCCACTCTTTTTCCATCAACTCAACTTTCCATTAATATGCTTGGATACAGCACTCTGAACAGCCAGCTTCTTTAGCAATGAACTGTTGTGGCTTACCCTCATTGTGGAGGACAATGGACAATGGACAACTGTCAAGTGAGAAGTCTTCCCCATGATTGTGTAGCCTACTGAACCAGACTGAGGGACCCTTAGGCTTAGGAAACCTTTGTAGGTGCTTTGTGTTGATGAGCTGATCAGAGTGTGACACCATGAGTCTACAATATTGAACCTTTTCACAATACTCTAATTTTCTGAGATACTGACTTTTGTGCTTTCAATAGCCATAAGCTGTAATCATCAACATTAAAAGAAACATTTGAAAGAGATCACTTTGTATGTAGTGAATCTACATGAGTTTCACTTTTTGGATTGAAATACTGAAATAAATTAACTTTTTCATGATAACAGCAGATTTGCCAATGTTGTGTCGAAGGATCAGTAACGGCCAATGCGTATTCCATTATCTTGTGACAGTCTACAGCATAGGGCTCATACTTATAGTAACTTGAGATCCATATAAAATTCAGCAAGTAGTGTTAAATAAAAAAAGAAAAGTCTATGAACGATTTTATTAACTGCTTTGCTGAAGTTACCTAAATAAAATGTTATTGTTATACTACACACACGTGAATGGAAATAAGAGAAAATGGACCTGTCATCCAGAAAACTTCATAATGAATTAATCCTATGTAACAGATTCCAGTTACTGGTGCTATGTGTCAGGAGTACTATGGCAGCACTGGTTCTCATATTATTAAGACGCATGGTTAGATCACAAAAAAGCAGAAAATCCCCACATTAGATTCTACAACTTAAACATTAAAAAAGTACGGCAGATATGAGCAGCATATCGGAGCCACATAAAAGTGGTCTGAGATACATTGGGAACACTGGTCTATACACTAGAGACTTTATTAAATTAGGATTAAATTGCATAAATACAAGACTATCTACAGTTAAACTGTCTTAATTTACCCATATGCAGTTAGGAAAAATGAAGTGGTAAATGAATTAATCGGCATAGACATAAAAGTGTCCCTTCAGACTGAAGATTAAAATTATATGCAAGCAAGTACCTACAAAGGATGATTACATATGCTATTCATTTTCCTCAGATCTTGCTCCTTGGCTGCTTTTTTTTCTCATCTCCATTAGAGATCTTGAACTACTGCTTAGCTACAGTATTTATACGGTGTCTAAAACACACCTACCGACTCTTTATTGGTTTAAGGCTGCTGCTCCCCCTGCCTGGCTGCTGTGCATAACAAAAGTCTGTAACAGGCTCACCAAGGAGCCTGTTCCAAAAAAGCTGATTTCTATTACTGAAAGAGCATGGTTATAAAGTAACGAATACTTAATCAACAGTAAGAAAAGGAGGATAATCAGGCTTAATAAGAAGGACACTGAAGAATCTTAAATTGTTGCGTGTGGCATCTGTAGCTAATTTACTGTACATGGAATGGTGTTATCACCCTTGCCCGTGAGATTTTCCTCCTTCCATATTTCTTCCTCTAAGATAAGCAGCAGTTCATTGCAGCAGTATTTGTTTGTCGGTCTGCAGAGTTTCAGTATACTGCAAACCACAAACCAAATAAATGTCTGTGGTCTTAAGGTGTATTTTCTGTATGCATATGGTAATAACAGGTCATTTTCATAGCCAACACGGCAATTTAATCTGAATACTGCAGTCCAATCTAGTATATCTTACATGTACTTTATCATTTAGCTATAATAGCCTGACTACATTCAATGCGCTGCCTGTTCTGTTCATAGTGCAGCCAACAACTAGGACTCATGCAAAATGTAGAAGCTGACACTTTAGCTCATCCTGGACGCAAAGGAGAGGTGTTGGGAAGAACCAGTGGAGATGACCAGTCTTAAAAGGACTTATGGACTCTATGGCACCCGTGTTCAGGAGAAGCGTCCGGTGCCTTAGCACAACAAAGCACAGTTTGGCCCGCTGTGGAAAATCTCCACATCCCAAGGTGGAAGAGTGCATTAGCAACCTGTTCAAGAAAGATGCAGAATAGTTTTGCCTGTTGCTGAGTGGACTTCCCTCTTGGTTGGGAGATATTGCCTTCAATATACACCTCACATCTGGATGTTTATGTCAGAGTGAGCTAACAAAGCGCAGAATAAGGAAGACTGCTTTAAAGGTACCTTTTACCAGTTAATTTCTGTGCAGGTATGAAACTGTTAACATTTATGGAGACTGCATTCTGTGTACCATCTTGCTGGGCCATTTCATGTGGGAACTAACTCTCTGGAGTCAGCATACCTTGAAGAGTGGTAGCGGCTGGAAGCTCTGATGCACTCTGCCCAGGAGGGACGAAGCCCTCAGTCCCCACTTGATCAACACAGTGGGACGAGCCAAATACCAGCTGCGCCCCAAACCCCTACATTAGTCCACCCACAGAGAAGCCCTGGAGGAAGACAGAAGAGCAGAGGACACAGTAGTAGCAGCAGGAGCTTTGGAAGCGGCTCTACCATGCATACAGGGCCCTGAGAGAGTGGAACTAAGCCTGGGGGTGCAGGAGCTGTACTGGTGATGAGAGAACCTGGCTAAAGCAGATAAACTTGCACAGCCAGCCTCAGTATCAGCAGTACCTGCCAGGAGTAGAGGGAGCTGCAGTGTCCCACATATAATGTGTGCAAAAAATGGACACAGCAAACTGTCTATATTTCTGTATACATAATAACTATGTCATTTCATCCTTTGTATTTATTGTATGTGTAGTTATTAACTGCAAGAAATCCTTTAAAGCTGGTATACTACATTCATATTTCTCACCACTAGGTGGTGCTAGTATTTAACTTATATATAGCCTGGCTGGTTACAACCAGTTTTTGAGAGGAGAGACCAGTGCAAGTCAGTCAGTAACATCAGACATGTGTGCAAGCAACCTTAAGCAAAGTGCAGGAGGGGAAGTCATCCCTTAGGCTGCTAATTCTGCCTGGCCCTGGCCAAGTCAGGTTTCATGTTAGCATTTACCAATACTAAACCACTAGGATCTGGCAATCTACTGGATGAGCAAGTCTGCCAAAGGTAATTAGCTATACCTCAGCTTTATGGACTTTGTCAGCACCATTGTGACTAGGAGTCGCTCCACAGCACCTGGACACATACTTTTCAATTAACCGCAAGTTGTTTTTGTACCTACTGTAAACCCCAACGGGCAGTGAGGTCTCAACCCTATATTATTAGCTTTCCGGAGCAGAAGTGTTAATTCCTGCCGCGCAGGGTAGCCCCCTGAAGGATCGCTGTATTGATACAACAAGTATATTAAGAAGTATATCCAGAGCACAGACTAGTTTTAAAGAGGACCTTTCATCACTCCTGACATGCCTGTTTTAATAGCTTCATGCATTCCCCATGTAATAACAATTCTGGAGCATCTACTGTTATGTCTGTATATTGTGCCATTCCTGTATAATTTGCACTAGAAGTTATGAATGAATTGCTATTTGTCTTCAGTAAGGGAACAGAGGGGAGGTAACAAGCTGGGGGTGTGTATCTGCACAGTCTGAACATGGCAGCACTGATTGGCTAGAGTCAGTCTGTGCAGGTACACACCCCAACTGGTTACCTCTCCTCTGTTCCTTTACTGAAGGCAAATAGCAATTCATTCATAACTTCTAGTGCAAATAATAAAGGAATGGCACAACATACAGACATAAGAATAGATGTTCCAGAATTGTTAGTACGTGGGGAATGCATGGAGCTATTAAAACAGGCATGTCAGGAGTGGTGAAAGGTCCTCTTTAAAGAGGATTGACATAGAGGAAAGTATAATTGAAAGCACACTGTATTCTAAAGAGGAATTCTTGCAGCAGCTACACTCATTGCCTACTGAAAGTAATTGTAAGCCGTATTTTTCGAGAAAGACTATCTCAAGGCAAAAGTAAAGCCATTTGTTATTTATACAAAGGTGCCTCCTCTCTTCACTTGTACTACAAACTTTGTGCCTACCTAAGATACTGGCGTCACGACAATCCAGGACCCTGCCGACAGACACCTTAAAATATCTAAAACCATCAAGGGCCCCTCACCTCACCATCCGGCAGTGTTCCTGTGGACCAGAGGTGAGGAAAAGGTGTCCTTCCTCCCACGCAACTGCACACTGGCCCAGGAGTCGCCAAACCGTGAGTAGTCTTACCACCGGCAATACCATTAGACACTGTGACATATCCCCAACGCTCACGCATGCCCCTGTGGTCCGGCTCGCTGCAGAGCCCTTTCACTGAAGCTTCTTCCACAGTGTACAAATCAAGCTGCAGATGGCCCTAAGAGGAAGAGGACCATGCAACATGGGCTTTTACAGTAAGCCCCTACCTAACACTGGATCTTTAACTAATCTGGAAGAAGAAGACTTACAGACCTGGATAGGGAATAAGGATGCTGCCTCCCCATCTCAACTTAAAGGATCAGTCAAAAGCTCCCCTGCTCCCCTGCTTATTCATCAGGTAAGCTATAAGTACAGCTCCTACGTACTGTCTGGATGGAGATGCCCCCCTTAGTTACGGGGCTCCATAGCAGCTGCTATCTTTACTCCCCTGATAGTTATGCCTATTGCTGGAGGATCATTAAGATTGTACTCAAAAAGTCACTGATTCAACAGGTAAGTAATGCGTATTCTCTTTTACACCATTCCTTACCTATGCCCCACATTTTCCTAATTTTGGACAACCCCTTTAAGGTTCAATTTGTTTGGATAACCTAACTTGTGGGTCACCCAGAGACATTATGTAAGATGCAACTGTGATTAGCTGCAATGTATCTATTTTACATGCTTTATAGAGATTACCTACATGGTGTACAGTAATACTTTTTTTGTACAATTAAATTATTTTCAATATGTGAAAATGTGATGCTCCAGTATTGAGCCATTTTAAGCACAATGGGGGTTTAGGGGGTGCAAAAGTAGCACCATGAATTACATGATATCTAAGTAAGTGTAATGAATGGGAATCATGTTAAAAAATGTGAGCAGTTTTGAATATGATGTATTTTTCAAACAGTGTAATGACACCATTTTTTCACAAGACCACAGAACTGGACCCTACAGCATTTGTCTTTCCCAGGTTCTGACAATGTTTCCTGGTATTCAGATACCCACCAACCAGCCATACCAACCAGACAGTCGTAAGAAACATATATGAAGCAAGTATCAACATTGGCAGACAACAAGGTTTTAACATAAACTCACAGATAGCAACCGAATGATGATGGCAATGGAGTGGATAAAAGATGGTATGGCCTACAGGTTGACATTGAACAGAAATTATACTATATTGAGTCGATCCTACACTGAATTCAACCCAGCAAGACAGCCAAGACAAATCGAAACCAACTCAGCAACAGTCACATTTTAAAATACAGTAATTAAAGTTCATAGGACTACAGATCCCAGAATACATAGATAATTCACAATACTAGCACAAAATACAAAGAATCTGAAAAGAAATGAACAAAGCATGTGCTATCCTTAGGAATCAGAATGAAATGAGACCTGGAAATATAAAGGACATATAAATAGAGATGAGCGAGCATACTCGTCCGAGCTTGATATTCGTTCGAGTATTAGGGTAATCGTAAGTGCTCGCTACTCGGATGAGTATCTCGCCATGCTCGAGGAAAAGGCATCTCCCGCCTTTTGAATTTTTGGCGGCTATAAACTCAGCCAATCACAAGCCAGGAGACTCTGCGGTACACCCAGCATCACATGGGGCCCTTACATGTCGATAGCAGGGGTTGGCTGGCCCGATCAGGTGACCCTGGAATATACTAGTGACTGCCCGCGGTGCTCGGCTCAGTCGCTGCCTGGATGCCGTTAGGGACAAATCTGCAGTGTGATACAGGGAGAGTGTTAGGGTGTTCTACTAGATTTGTGTTAGGCAGGAGTGATTCTAAAAGAACCCAACAGCCCTTGTTAGGGCTACAAGACCCTTTTTTTATCTGCTTGTGGCTGGGCTTGCTGGCACTAATAGTGCAGCTACCGCCATATTTGCAGCATTTTGCAGGGAGACTGGAAAAAGTCCATTTCAAACAGCTAAGTGGGACAATTTTTTTGTGTTTCATTGAAATAGGCACAGTCTGCAGAAGATTTTTTTCTGTCTAACTGATAGTGGAAGTCACAGTACAAAATCCTTTTGTTTGCTCTCAGTGATACAAATCCATTTCATACAGCTGTGTGGAACCATTCTGTGTGTCACAGTTCAGCTGGCCAGTCACCACAAACCACAATCCGTATTTCCTGTCCAGGTGACCCATACTGTACGTCACGTAATAAAATACGGTCTTTTGCTGTCACTGATACAGCTACATTAGAAAAATCTCTGTGCGACATTTGTCTGGGTTGCACTTAAGCAGACCAAGTCTGCCTAATCTAATAGTTTCAGTGTAATTGTTCCATACTGCACGGTACGTAATAAAATACGTAATTTTGCTCTAGCTTATCCACCTATATATTAACTTGTTCAGATTGAACAAGTTTGTGGGTTTCAGTACAGCAGGCCCATTTTTTTGGTATATATAATACACTTATATACAGAAAATGTTGAACCCCAGGGCTAAGGGTCGAGGGCGTGGGCGTGGGCATTCAATTACTGCAGGGGGCAGAGGCCTTGGTCCTGGGCAGGGTGAGACAGTACCTGCTGATGAGGGAGCAGGGGAACGCCGCAGAGCTACACTCCCTAGCTTCATGTCTGAACTTACAGGGACACGTGGTAGAGGACTGTTGAAACCACAACAGTGCGAACCAGGTGATGTCGTGGATTGCGGACAATGCTTCAAGTAATTTGTCCACCAGTCGGTCTTCCACGCAGTCCACCCACGTTACCAAAGGGAGCACTCCTCTGGCTCCTCCACCTCAACCTCCTTCCCCCCAGTCTGCCCCCTCCCAGGAAAATTTGGAATGCGATCCGGCATACCCTGAGGAACTGTTTTCTGGACCCTTCCCAGAGTCACAAACCACTTCTCAGGTTGCTGCTGACCTCTTTCCCGATGCCCAAGTTTTCCAACTGTCGCAGTCTGTGGGTGATGACATTGTTGACTTAGTGGAAGAAGTGTGTAAAGAGGTGTCGGACGATGAGGAGACACGGTTGTCAGACAGTGGTGAAGTTGTTGTCAGGGCAGGAAGTCCGAGGGGGGAGCAGACTGAGGAATCGGAGGATGACAAGGTGACTGACCCAAGCTGGGTTGATAAGCCGAGTGAAGACAGTGCTTCTGAGGCGGAGGCGAGTGCTGCACCAGAACAGGTTGGAAGAGGCAGTGGTGTGGCCAGAGGGAGAAGCAGGGCCAGAGCTGGTGCATCAGTAGCAACTGTTTCACGTAGTGATGCTCCCGTGGTGAGGCCTAGATGTTCGCAAGTCTTGAGATTCTTTAAAGAAATTGAGGATGACCGACGGACTGTGGTGTGCAACCTGTGCCACACCAGGATCAGAAGGGGTGCCACCACTACTAGCTTAACCACCACCAGCATGCGCAGGCATATGAGTGCTAAACACCCCACTCAATGGAACCAAGGCGGTTCACCTCCTGCGGGTCCCACCACTGCTCCTTCCCCTGTGTCACTCGCTGCCTCTGCTAGTCAACCCCCTGCCCAGGACCCCGGCACGAGCGCCTCCCGCCGGAAAACCACACCTTCGCCTCCACGATCCTCCACAGCATCCACCAATGTGTCCATGTGCAGCGTTCAGCTGTCTTTACAGCAGACGCTGGAGCGCAACAGGAAATACAGTTCCACCCACCCACATGCCCAAGCCCTCAACGTCCACATCTCCAAATTGCTGAGCCTGGAGATGCTGCCCTATAGGCTGGTAGAGACCGAGGCCTTTTGCAATCTCATGGCGGTGGCTGCCCCTCGGTATTTGGTCCCCAGCCGCCACTATTTTTCCCGATGTGCCGTCCCAGCCCTACACCAGCACGTGTCACAGAACATCATCCATGCCCTGACCAACGCTGTTTCTGAGAAGGTCCACCTAACCACGGACACGTGGACAAGTGCTGCCGGGCAGGGACACTATATATCACTGATGGCACATTGAGTTAACTTGGTGGAGGCTGGGACCCAGTCTGACCCTGGGGCCGCTCATGTACTGCCCACACCGAGGATTGCGGGGCCTACCTCGGTCACGGTCTCTCAGACATACTATGCCTCCTCCTCCGACCCCTCCTCCTCCTCCACCTCCTCCTCCGAATTACCATCCGTGGGCACGGCGCCTTCAGTCGGTAGCTCTAGGAGCAGCAGCAGTGCCATGGCTAAGCGCCAGCAGGTGGTGCTCAAACTGCTGAGCTTAGGTGACAAAAGGCACACCGCCCAAGAGCTGTTACAGGGCATCACGGCGCAGACCGATCTGTGGCTGGCACCGCTGAACCTCAAGCCAGGCATGGTTGTGTGTGACAACGGGCGTAACCTGGTGGCGACTCTGCAACTCGGCAGACTCACACATGTGCCATGCCTGGCCCACGTGTTCAATCTCATAGTTCAGCGGTTCCTCAAGACATACCCCAATCTGTCTGATTTGCTCACCAAGGTGCGCCGCATCTGTGCGCATTTCCGCAAGTCGACCACAGATGCTGCCACTCTCAGGGCAGCGCAGCGCCGCCTACAACTGCCCACTCACCGACTGTTGTGCGACGTGCCCACAAGATGGAATTCGACATTAAACATGTTATCCAGAGTTTACCAGCAGTGCAGAGCGATTGTAGACTGCCAGATGTCAACTTCCACCAGAACTGGTAGTCAGGTCAGTCAGCTTCCTCAAGTCTACAATGAGGAGTGGACGTGGATGTCTGATATCTGCCAGGTGTTGACCAACTTTAAAGGAGTCAACACAGATGGTCAGTGGCAAGGCCGCCATTATCAGCCTCACCATCCCGCTGCTTTGCCTGTTGAAAAATTCAGTGCTCGGCATGAAGTTGGAAGCTTTGCGCTTGTCACAAGAGACGGTGGAGGAAGATACGTCGCTTGATAGCCAGAGCACCCTCCGGTCTGTTTCTCAGCGTGTATCAGAGGAGGGGGATGAGGATGAGGAGGAAGAGGAGGAGAATGTCGGCGAGACAGAAGAGGGTACCAGTGCTCAGTCCTTATTAACTGTTGAGCGTGTATGGGCTGAAGAGGAGGACTTGGAGGAGGAGGAAGAGGAGGAAATAGTCAGGCCAGTGAGGAGAGGGAATTCTTGCATGTTGGGACTCTGGCGCACATGGCAGACTTCATGTTAGGCTGCCTATCTCGTGACCCTCGCGAATTTTTTCAAACACCGATTACTGGGTGTTCACTCTCCTGGACCCACGGTACAAGCAGAACCTTTCCACTCTCATCCCTGTAGAGGAAAGGAGTATGAGAGTGAATCAATATCAATAGGCCCTGGTGCACAAGCTGAAACAATCCTTCCCATCTGACACCGCTAGTGGCAGAGGGTGTGCTTCTGTGGGCCAAGTAGCGGGGGAGAATAGGCGAGCAGGCAGCTTGTCCAGCACTGGCAGGGGAACGCTCTACAAGGCCTTTGCCAGTTTTATGTCACCCCAGCAAGACACTGTCACCTGTCCCCAGTCTTGGCAGAGTAGGGGTGAGCTTTACAGAAAGATGGTGAGGGAGTACCTAGCTGACCATACCAACATCCGGACCGATCACTCTGCTCCATACAACTACTGGGTTTCAAAGCTGGACACGTGGCCTGAACTGGTGCTGTACGCCTTGGAGGTGCTGGCCTGCCCTGCCGCTAGCGTGTTGTGAGAGCGGGTATTCAGTGCAGCTGGTGGCGTCATCACCGATAAGCGTACACGCCTGTCAACTGACAGCGCTGACAGGCTGACGCTTATTAAAATGAACAAAGCCTGGATTTCACCGGAATTCAAATCTCCTCCGGGGGAAAGCAGCTAAAGATTAACATTACTTATGTATCCGATTCCTCTTCTCTACTCCTCCTACTCCTCCTCCTCCTTGTCGTCTTTGCCTAACGCTGACCCAAAACGCAATTTTTTAGAGGGCCAACTGGCACTCTTTTACAACAATTTTTCCGGAGGGCCCCCTACAGGCCCTCTCTCTAAACAATTTTTCCGGAGGGCCACTTACAGGCCCTCTCTCCAAACAATTTTTCCGCAGCGTCAACTACAGACACTGTAAAATAATGTTTCAGGAGCGTCAAACAGACAGTCCAAAACAATTTTTCAGGAGGCGCAAGTACCGACATTTAAAAAAAAAATTTTTTTGCTGAGGGTCGACTTTATGTACTCCGAAAAGAAAAAAATTTTTGGAGGCTCAACAAAAGCCATTTCACTGCATTCTCAGTCGGACAAAGTCATTGGTGGTGTAACCGCCATGCTGTGTCAGGCTAAATTTTTGGGTGGCTCACCTGCTACCTCATCTAACTTGGTCACTTGTTGGTGTCATCGCCACGCCGTGCCAGGCTTATGCCTGCATCGTGTGGCTGGGGATAGGAGAGCAGTGCCAGCATGGGCATGGGTGATGGACCTTCGTTGCACCTAGTTGGGTGCTTCCCTAACATGTGATGGGCATGTGCCTCGCCTTTCTTGGTCTGGGTGAGCACAATTGCCATGAGGGTAACCATCAGGCTATTGCAAGAGAATTTGGGGTAATGGTGGGATTAGGCAGCCTCAGAGGCATCCATGCATGCTGCCCCTGCTGTTTCCTGTCCATTTCCGTGGTGTTTCCATCATTTTCTGATGTTTCCAGGTTTTCACCCAGCCTTTCCTAGGCAGAGCCTTGGTCCCCTGCAAAAAATGCTTGAGTCTCCCATTGACTTCAATGGGGTTCGTTACTCGAAACGAGCACCCGAGCATCGGGAAAAGTTTGTCTCGAATAACGAGCACACGAGCATTTTAGTGCTCGCTCATCTCTACATATAAACAATCAACATTCCCACCATGGATCAACCAAGTCAAAGCAATAACCTACCCAGATTCAGATGCAAGACAGTCTAATAGCAAATATGTCACTAATGCTAGTAAACAGGGGAACATGAAGCAACAGGGAACTTACAGATGAATGGAATATATATATATATATATATATATATATATATATATTTTTTTTTTTTTTTTTTTTTTATTTTTTTTTTTAGGAAGACTTATTAATGATGATAAGACTATACCATTATCCTTCAGAATGCAAAGATGATTCAGTGGTATGAAACATCTGAAATTAAGACATTAGCAAGTCCTAGAAAAATGTTGACAACTGACTTAGGGCTCATGAACACGGCCGTAGCCGCTGTTGCAGTCCGCAAATTGCGGATCCACAAAACACGGATACTGGTCGCGTGTGTTCCGCATGTTGCAGAATGGAACATCCTTGCATCCATAGAACAGTCCTTTCTTTATCTGTAAAACAGACAAGAATAAGGCATGTTATATTTTTTTGCAGGTGCAGTGGAACGGACATACGGATGCTGCCAGCACGCTCTGTGCTGTCCACATCTTTTGCAGCCCCATTGAAGTGAATGCAAAAAATGCAGATTGGATGCGGACAAAAAAGACGGTCGTGTGCATGAGCCCTTAGCAATAGAATGTGTTTTTGGTTTCATAAACATCTTGTAATGCAACTGACAATGCAGATGTAGAAAACACTTTATAAAACTGAAGAAAGTGGGTTAATTACAATAGCAGTCCAGCAGAGTGCTAGTCTTGCAGGCCACATGCTATGCATGTCACCATGAATCATTTTGACACATCCTACCTACAGCACTGAACTGGCACTGTCTGATTTTCATTTCTCTAGACAGCAGAAAAAACACGGTCCTAATATGGATGATTATTGTCATAGGCAGGATAAAAGTTTTTAGGAAAAATTGGATTCTTTGGTCTACTGCTTAGATTAGCGATGTTAAAAAATTGACTAGGTTTGATTTAAATATCTCTGAAGCAAACCATTTAGTGTACGTTAGGCCTTGTTCACACATCAGTTATTTGATCAGTTATTTCCATCAGTTATTGTGAGCCAAAACCAGTAGTGAAACCTCCACAGAGATAAGGCATAATGGAAAGATCTGCACCTGTTCTGTGTTTTTGACCCGCACCTGGTTTTGGCTCACAATAATTGATGGAATTAACTGATCAAAAAACTGATGTGCGAACAAGGCCTTAAAGAGGATTTCCGAGCTTATACTATTGATGAGCCATCCTCACGATAGGTCACCAATATCAGACTGGAAGGGGTCCAACACCCGGCAGCCCCACAGATCAGCTGTATGAAGAGAAGGCACGCACCATGCGCACATGCCATCTCCTGTGTCTCTTCCTGCTCACCACTGCTATGGCTATGGCAAGCAGGAAGAGAGAAAAGAGACAGCATGTGCACTGCGCGCCTTCCCTTAATACAGCTGATCCTCCGCCCGGCACCCCTGCTGATCTGATATTGATGACCTATCCTGAGGATTAATAATTGCGTCAATATCCGTCAACTGGATATTTTTTCTATGTGAGGCTCATACATCCAGCTGAGTTTGAGACCCCTGGTATAGACCTTAAATGGGTTGTCCAGTAAAATATGCAATGGTAATAAAATAACAAAAAGGCAATACTTACCTCTTCAGTGCCCTAATAATCCAGTTAAGATGTTCACCCAATGGTCTGTACAAGTTGCCAGACATGTAACCACCTCAGCTAATCAGTGGCCTCCGTGTTCAAATGTCATACTACTGGCATGTAGCCAAGGCCACCAGCATGGCACCTTATCACTGGCAGCTTGTAAACAAACACTGTCGGGGACAACTGTGGCATCTGCACTGGGTCGGCAGGGTTTGAGAAGATAATTAGTGAGTTTTTTTGTATTAATATTGAAAAAGAACATTTAAGACTTTTTTTCCCAAGAACTGGACAATACATTTAACATTATTCATTGTGTTTGAGATCACTTACAACATGAGAAGCAGACAATTCAACCACACATTCAAGACTAAACTTTAGAGATAGAATATTCTGAAATATTCTTATAGATATCTAAAAAATTGAAGCAAAATTTCAGAAAAAAGGAATGGAATGTATAATAAAAAACAAAGACTGAGACTGAAAAATGATATATTTAGGGGGTTGATGCATTTGTCTCATTTTCTGTGAAATAGCTATTTCTGCATTTTCATGTTGGAGGAAAGGGTGGTCTCTGGCTAGGCAGAATACTGTATGTGAATAGAGATCTGACTGTAGACTCTAATGGGGTTTACTGAGTATTAGATAAACAGCAATGTTCTTCCCCTGTGTTTAAACAACATTGTGTCGAAGTATCAAGATGCTCCCATTCCTCTGTTTCTTTAGGTATAGCGTATTTTGTATGCTCGGTGCTTGTCTTGTTTCCATGACAACTAGTTTCTGGTTTATCATAGTATCCCACGTGATACAATACTGAGAAGTGTTGAGTGATATTGAAGGTTGTCTGCTTTCTTTTATAAATGCATAGCTTTCACATTAATGGAAATGTAACTTACATTTCTTTGCCGCTTGTATCTATCTGTCCATGCTTAACATTTGCACCTACAGATCATCTGATAAGATGCACATATATTTTCTATCTTCCGCCCTGCACATTATTTACAGCGGTACCTTTATGTTCATACAGAATGTATTTGATGCATGCGAAGAATAATAAATGGCACAATGTAGACTCTTGTAAAGAATGTAGCACACGGAGGACCACGAGTAAATGAAGAAACCAGCAATCACATACAGTATGAAATCAGTAGCAACAACTGAAACTAGAAAGTTACTAGAAAGTAATGTTATTACCTGAGACAAGCAACAGTATTTAAATAAGCACCCTAATAATCCTAATTTCCAAACTACTTAATTGGACAGATTTAGCAATACAATTCCAACAGTTTGGATCAAATTCCAGATTTATGAATAATATGGCCAGTTATAATGATCACTTTCCCCCACTGTATGGATTCTTCTGTTTTGAAATGCTGCTGCTCCTCGTTGTGTCCTCCTATATGTCATTACATGTCACCCATACTGATGAACGCTGACAACAGTGGCTAATCTTGGACTACACAATGATGTGCTGTCTACAGTGGTGTCATTGAGTAATGTTGTGGCCGGGGTACAAGCAATGTCTCCAACTTTACTGTTGGTGATGGCAATATTCACACAGTAGCCTTATACAGGGGGCCAGTCAACATTTTGGATTTGGAATGCACAACGGTCTTCTCAATAGAGAGGCAGTGTATTTAGAACATACCAAACAGTCCACTACAAAGGACTCCACCGCCAATGGTATCTCCTTATGATGCACCCAAGATGGATATGTACAGCTGTTTCTCCCTGCTACAGGGGTAATGTCAAAATGCCTCCTTAAAGAGACAGTTTTTAATCACACATTAACAACCTGGACAAAAAATATTACACCTGTCACCACAAAATTCTGTGCAATCTGCAGACAGCATATTATAGAGCAGGAAGAGCTGAGAAGATTGATATATAGTTTTGTGGAAAAATATTCTGTCTATAATTTACACATTTCAATCTCTGCTATTTCTGCCTTTAGCTGTACACAGGGGTACTGTTACAATAATTTGATAGCTGTCTTAAGTATAGAAAGCAGATGTTTAAATGTATAAATTACAAGTTTTACTGAATCTTTTCTCACAAAACTATATAAATTCTGCTCAGCATCTCATGCTGCTTGCAGGTTACATTACATTTTATGGTGACAGATCCCCTTTAAATAGGACTGGGTCATCTTTTTGCAGCTAAAACAGCTGCCATTCTTCTGGGAGTGTGTCTGTGGGAATTTTTGCCCATTCATCTGGAAAAACATTTGTGAGGTCAGACATTGAAGTTGGACGAGAGTACCTAGCTTGTAACCTCCTTTCTAGTTCATCCTAAAGGTGTTCGATGGGATTGAGGTAAGGGTTCTATGCAGGCCAGTCAAGTTCTTCCAAATCAATCTCACCCAACCATGCCTTTGTGGACCTTGTTTTGTTGACTGGGGGCAACTCATGTTGGAACAGAAAACAGCCTTCCCCAAAGTGTTCCCACAAAGTTGAAGGCATACAATTGTCCAAAATGTCTTGATATGCTGAAGCATTAAAGGTGTTCTCTGGAAATTACATATTGATGTCCTACCCTCATCAATGTGAGATCAGCAAGAGTTCAACTCCCTGTACCCCGCCGATCAGCTGTTTGAGGAGTCAGTGGAGCTCCTGTGGCCTCCTCACGGCTTACAAAGCACAGCACTGTACATTGAATAACAGTATTGCTTGGTATTGCAGTTCAGCACCATTCTCTTGAATGGGGCTAAGCTGTGCCTAGGGCATATGACTGAAGAATCTGATGTCACATAGCCTAGGGGCACCTAACCTCTTCTTACAGCTGAATAGTGGGGGAGGTCCTGAGGATAGATCATCAATATGTAAATCCAAGAGAACCCTTTGAAGATTTCCCTCCATTGAAACTAAAGGGAATAGGCAAACTCCTGAAAAACAACCCTATAGCATTATCCCTCCTCCTCCAACTTTATAGTTGGCACAGTGCAATCAGGCAAGTAACGTCCTCCTGGCATTCACCGTACCCATACTCATCCAGACAGCCAGAGAAGTATGACTCATCACTTGAGAGAACACATTTCCACTGCTCCAGAGCTTTACACCACTCCATCTGACACTTGGCATTGTGCTTGGTGATGTAAGGCTTGCATGCTGCTGCTCGGTCATGGAAACCTATGCCATGATGCTCCTTGCATCATTTTTGTGCCAGTGTTAATGTCAGAGGAAGTTTGCATCTCTACAGTTATTCAGTCGGCAGAGCATTGGTGACTATAATGCACTTTGTGTTTTAGCATTGCTACTCAGCGACCCTGCTCTGTGGGGGACATTTATCATTCCTTGTATGCAAGAAAACTGGCCTCTAAAAGACAAATAGTTTTCACACTCCGTGGTTGTGGAAAGATTTTTACTTTTGGGTCCACGATACAAAAGATGCTGCAAAAAATAGGACATGTCCTATGTTTTGTGGCGCAGAGGCATAGACCCAGAAATACACGGAAGCCCTGCATTGCCAGTTGCTTGATTTTATATACATTTGGCAATTAGACTCAAATACCTGAATTCAGTGATGAAGAGGTTTGTCCATATAGTATATATGTAAATATTCTACATATTTAAACACGTGGATCATTTTTGGGATATAAGTTTTTAAAGTCACTCCATGTATACTATATCCTATCATGACTCTTTGGACTTTTAGCATCGCATACAGTCTGCATGCAGATAATATTGAGTTTAAGAATATACCCCTTTCTGATGGAAGTGTTTCCTCGAAGGGGTTGTCTCACTTCAGTAAGTGGCATTTATCATGTAGAGAAAGTTAATACAAGCCACTTACTAATGTACAGCTGGGCGTCACATATAGGCCTTAAAGGGGTTGTCTCACTTCAGTAAGTGGCATTTATCATGTAGAGAAAGTTAATACAAGTCACTTACTAATGTATTGTTATTACCCATATTGCCACCTTTGCTGGCTGGATTAATTTTTCCATCACATTATACACTTCTTGTTTCCACGGTTACAAACCTGCAATCCATGAGTGGTGGTCGTGCTTGCACAATATATTAAAAAGTACTAGCCTATGTGTGCTCCCATGGTCCCAGCCACCAGAGAGGCTGATGCTTTTTCCTATAATGTGCAAGCACAACCACTACTGATGGATTGCAGGTTGGTCTGTTACCATGGAAATGAGCAGTGCATAATGTGATGGAAAAATCAATCCAGGCAGCAAAGGAAGCAATATGGGTAATAACAATACATTAGTAAGTGACTTGTATTAACTTTCTCTACATGATAAATGCCACTTACTGAAGTGAGACAACCCCTTTAAGGCCTATATGTGACGCCCAGCTGTTCTGGTGAAATACTTAAAGCGCCAACTCCATCTACCTCCAATCACACCTGTCGCAGTCAAAAAGGATCTGGCTTCTGAGACAAATGATTAATCCAGTTTACAGTATACATCTAAGAATCCTTTGGCAAGAAGGCTGTCTCTTAAACAGAGTTTCGGCTGGAGGTGCACTAGAATGTGAGATCCCTATGCCGCTGCAATCTCACATTTTCTGCAGACCAATCACCTTTTCACTCTGCACCCATTATGGCCTGTGGTTTCAGATTTTAGCGCACAAGTTATGTAATCCCAGTAGCATCACTAACTTGAGGACCTGCAAATGCATGGTCATGTGACCACAGGTCCTTCTGCATATTATCTAACACAGCTCATATTAAAAGTGCACATAAAACTATTCAGCAAAAACATTTAAGGGTGGTACGAGAGCCAAGTAATAAATAGTCTTCTTGGTCACAGCAATACATGTACATATAAGGGCCCATCCACATGGCAGTTTTTGCTGGTGGAATTTTGGCAGGAACTCCACCAGAAAATCCCGGAGGTGGCCACTTGGTGCCCACCTCCCATTGTCTTCAATGGCAGGTAGCCCTGCAGTTTGTGTGGCTAGTAGTTTAATGCTGTGATAACGCACGCCATTGGAAGCCTCAGTGGGTGTCCATTCACAGTTTGGCTCCTTTCAATGGGGCTAAACCATGAGCATCCAAAATCAAAAACCATGGCAGAAAACGTGGTGGCTCCTGCCGTGGAGTATGCAGCAAATTTTGCGGTGGCAAAATCCACAGTGAACGCCCTTTTTAGCACATGAAAAATACATGTACAGGGAGCAACTCCATCAATTTGCAATTGAAGATTTGACTGCTATGGTTAAGTGAGGTGTGCTCAATAAGGATGACACATCACCACATACAGGGAAAGCAGGTGGTAGCTAGCAGCATCCCTGAAACAAAAAGAAATCCATATATTGAGTATACGCTAAAGTGTGGTAATTAGATGATACAATAAAAACAGCTAAATTGTTACCTATTCCTGATGGGGCTTGTTGTCAGCTTGGCTGAGCAAACATGACTGGTGAAGCATGAGCTTCAGGAGGTTTGTTATTGATATCCAAGCAGGCATTACACGTTCTATTGCAGTTATACCGGTATTGCAGCATAATATTACATGCTATTATTGATAAGTTTAGTTAAGAATTACTTATATAGACTATATTTCTTTCAGATTTCATATATATCACATGGATTTAACTGAAACTCAGTACCCCACTTCCCTATATGCCATTATCACAAGTATCCAGGAAGCTGAGTTCTGCAGTCCTACAATTAGGATCACTGGGCTTAAAAACAGTTTTAGCTGTCCCTTGGCTTACTTGTGATATTTATGGAAAAAGTTGTCAGCCACAATTTTGTTACGCTGGAAAATGCCTGACTTTACACTCAAAATTTAAGCAAACTGTCACGACAGGGAAACAAGGGATAGTGTGCCCTGTCTGAACCCCACCTCTTTCCCTGCCTACTTACAGTAGATGCCCTAGGCGACAAAACCGTAACTTGGAGACGGTCCCTATGCTGAGTACGTGCACAGGGTAGGGAAGGGAACACAGGGAAAGACGAACACAGACAGAACAAACACAATAGCAGAATCGTCAGAAAGCCAAGTCAAGAACAGGAGGTCACGTCAAATACCGAGGGGAATCACAAAAGCGTAGTCTAAGTCCAAAGCCAAAATCCAATATACCAATAATTCAACAGCAAGGTCCAACACACAGCACTGATCTCAGAAGACTAATCACAGGCATCTGAGGGAGGCAGTTGCCATCTTTAAATAGCCCGCCCAGGATCATGTGATGTGGCCAGCATCACATGACCTGAGGCGGAGCAAGCTGTCCAAACAATATGTAAAGTAGCCATGTGGTGTGATCAGCACCACATGGCTAAACCCAAACAGAGAATTAACTCATGAAGTGCTGGCTGACAAGACCAGCACTTCAATTCCCTATTGCTCGTCTCTAGGGGGGCGTAGAGGTCCGGCGACGTCGTGCAGAGGGAGCGCGACGCCGACCTCGCGTGACACAAACGCTTTATGCTCTTGACTCAACGTGACCTTTTCTCCGTACAGTTAATTTTAACTGTTAAAGTGAAGCTATCACTATGATAATGCAGTGCAATCTGCAAGAAGCATGATATAGAGTCAGAGGAACTGAACAAATTGATTCAGTATAAGTAGTAATTTATTCATTTAAAGGGAATGTGTAATCAGAAAATGACCTCTTGTATGTTTAAAGGGGTATTCTCATCTTAGACAATGGGGGCATATCGCTAGGATATGCCCCCTTTGTCTTATAGGTGCGGGTCCCACCACTGGGACCCGCACCTATATCCAGAACGGAGCGGGGAGCGCTGCGCCTGGAGAACCCCGGGTTTCCAGGGGTCCGGCCACCACCAGGCGCAGCTCCCCGCTATGCTCATAGAAATGAATGGGAGCGCAAGCGCGGCCACCACTCCCATTCATTTCTATGGAGCCGACGGAAGTAGCCGAGCCAGTGCTCGGCTATTTTCGGCGTCCCTATAGAAATAAATGGAGGGCGGCTGCGCATGCGCAGTGCGCCCTCATTCAGTTTGGCGGCTCCGTTCTGGATATAGGTGCGGGTCCCAGCGGTGGGACCCGCACCTATAAGACAATGGGGGCATATCCTAGCGATATGCCCCCATTGTCTAAAATGAGAATAACCCTTTAATATATTTTTAAAGAATTTGTGGTGATGTTATTTTTAATTTTCCTTGTCAATATCTGCATTTAAAGGGGTTGTCCCATGAAAAATATTCTAGTTTTCAAACCAGCATCTGGATCTGAATACTTTTGTAATTGCATGTAATTGAAAATTTTGTACAGTTACAGTTTTTGTGAGTTATTCAATGAAATGTATCTGTATAGCACCACCTGCTGTTTGTCCTTTTTCTTATTTCTTTGTCCTTCTCACTGAGAAGGCCGGACATTCTCAGTTTCATCCTTCACTTGTCTCCTGAGCTGTGATAGGGAGAGAGATGCAGCAGAATGCACACAACCCCAAGACACTCTTATTGAGCTGGCTCTAGCTTTGTTGGAAACAGATTGCCAAATACTATATGATTTCTAATTTTTAATTTTTACATTAATTATGGGTTAACCCCTTTACATAAAAACCATAAAATCCTTCAATTTCACACTGGCCACTCAGCCTAATAATAGGCGCCACTTCTTGGTCTGTACAGATCACTTTAGAGCTGTTACCTGCTCATCTGTCATTCTAATACTGCCTGTGATTATATCACTTCTGTGTATAGATCAGACAGGGTCCACTATTCACAGCAAGCAAAGCTTAAAGAGGTTCTGTAGTTCTTTAAAACTGATGATCTATCCTCTGTATAGATCATCAGCCTCTGATCGGCGGCGGTCCGACACCCGGGACCCCCGCCGATCAGCTGTTTGAGAAGGCAGCGGCGCTGCAGGAGCGCCGCGGCCTTCTCTGTGTTTACCGCAGGCCAGTGACGTCACGACTAGTATCACTGGCCTGGGCAGGGCTAAGCTCTGTTCACTACCAAAAATGAAATTCCTAACATATGTGATGCTGAAGGGCAGATATTAATGAAGCTGTATTTTTCAGCTAATTTTACCTTTCTGATGTCTGTATTCAGCCCTTAGCAACCCTATTTCTCTGTGCCTCTATTTCAGCATCTTCCTAAGATGGCCTCTGCTGCTCCTCCTGTGGTGATCTTTGCCCTGTCCTTGAGGCCATCCTGTATTTCTCTCACTTTCCATAAGTCTTTGCTCTCCTCACATGAATTAGCAGGACCAATCAGAATGCAGATAATCTCCCGTATTAACACCATAGCAGTGTGTATCCTCCCACATACAGCTAACCAGAGACAAGCCCTGCAATTACATAAAATCAGAAAGCATTTGTTTTAGCCTCTTCAAGGGGTATTCCCATCATAGACAATGGGGGCATATTGCTAGGATATGGCCCCATTGTCTGATAGGTGCAGGTCCCACCGCTGGGACCTGCACCTATATCGAAAATGGAGCGGGAGCGCTGTGCCTGGAGGACCCCAGGTTTCCCTGCTGCTCCCATAGAAATGAATGGGAGCGCTCGGCTATTTTCGGTGGCCCCATAGAAATAAATGGAGGGCGTTCATTTCCCCGCTCCATTCTCGATTATGGGAATAACCCTTTAATAGTCATCTGTCCCTCATTCTCTTTCACACTGACATGGAGGGGGGGCTGCTTTAGCTGCTCATATCTCTGGTTTGGTACCAGCTAGATATATGGGCGTTGTATTGTCTGAAAGCTGACATTCCAAGACAATATCAGAATGACATAAATCTGTTCAGTACAGGGAAATATATCACTGATAGGAATCGGGATGCTGTGAATGCAGCTGAAAGTGAAAGCAACAGCAGGTTTTACTCACGATTATTCCCAACTCGATTTCTAACAGTGATTTCTCCTCTGTTGCTTGGACTGTCATTCTGGTCTTGTATGAAAGCCTGAACTGACTGTAGCATGTATTTCTGGGAGTTATTAGCAGTTAAAACTGAAAATGATTACATTTTAAAGCCCCTTTTTATACAGCATTTATACAGCAGGGTGTAGTATACCATTAGGGTATAAAAAATGAAATGACAGTTACACTTTAATGCTTTCTAAATGCTGTTAAAGCTCAGGCAAGATGGCCGTCCCCATAATCATGTTCAGAAAACAAAACAAAAAAATCTGCAATCAGAAAATAAAAACAGAATAGTAAAAATAATGTGTGGTACCTCCTGGTTGTATGTGGCAGCTAAAATATTTGGTGAGACATTTCCTTTAAATCTCTGCTCCTTCTGAATTTAGGAGTCATGTGGATAGTCATATTAATGGTTGACAGCCTACCCTGTGTGAGTGTGCATACAGCTATCGGTATCATTACCCACTTGAATCCTCAGTTTAGAATGAGCAGAGAATAAAATGAATAAATGACAATTTATATTGAATTTTTCTCACAAAACTGTGCAGCAATCAGTTTTTAATGGTGCCGTTTGGGATACACATAACTTACTGATTAACTTTTGTTAACTCTTTCTGGGAGTAGGGTAGGAAAAAACAGCAATTTTGTGGACAGTTTTTGGCATAAATAACATGATAACTTTATTTTCTGGGTCAGTGCAATTACAACGATACCAAATGCATTTATTTTTTTTACATTTCACTACTTTTGTGCAATAAAAACCCTTTTTTTAAAAATAAGAAAAAGAAAATGTTTTTGCATTGCCACATGCCAAGAGCCATAACTTTTTCATTTTTCTTTATTTGGAGCCGTGTGAGGTCTTGATTTTTGCAGGATGTCCTGTAGTTTTCATTGGTATCATTTTGGGTTACATAACACTTTTTGATCACTTTTTATTATGTTTTTTCTTGTGGCAACTAAGCAAAAAGCAGCAATTCTGGCATTTATTTTGTTGTTGTTTTTAACGGCGTTCACCATACACGATAATTTACATGATATTTGTGTAGTGTGGGTCATTACAGATGCAGCAATACCAAACATGTGGATGAGATTTTATTTTTGCAATATTTCTATTTAAAAGCATTTTTTTCCAACAGAAAAATAGCAATTTTTTTGGCGGGGGGGGGATTTTTTTATTTAACAAATTTTGTTTTTACTTTTTTAACCATTTAATAGTCCCACAAAGCGACTATGATAGGTGATCTGTTGGTCAATTTTACAATACAATACACTACATCTATAGTGCATTGTATTTTAATGTAAGTGCTATACTGACATTGAACAGGTCTCAGCCTGCCTTCACTGACATCTGCACTGACAATCTCATTTGCGGGGTGCTGATGGGATACAGAGGGAGTCCGCTTATAAGCGGCATGTATAGGGTTAAACAGCCTGGATCTGAACTCCTGCTGGTCTGGACTGTTAGAGCAGGAGTGACGCTATCATGTGGGAGCAGAGCCCCACTCTCCGTTGCACAGGAGACTCATGCAGCACTTAGACTGGACCGCCGTGAAGGCCCTTTAGTGACCGTCATAAAAAAGGCTTATGGGTGGTCACAAAGGGGTTAAGTAACAAACAGTAAACCTCAGCCGGGATTTTTTTTAGAAGTGATGTTAGAAGCAGATATGCCTCAGAGATAATAGTTTAAATATAATAAGGCAGTACAAGATTTTATTATGACTATTCCTCATTTTGTCAGCACCCTGTTGGAATATTTGCATTCGGTACAATTTAAAACCATTACAATGAGAACTGTCAAAACTGCTCAATTTAAAATAAGTGTTTGTCCAAATTGCAGGAAATCAATGGAAGTATCAAATAAGTAAACACAATCCCTAAAGAAGCAAGTGAGCAAGAATAAGTATTAATGAAAAACATGTAAAGCACAGAAGACAGAACACATGCATACTAACAATGACTGAAACACAAGGCAGAATACACATTAGGCTCTGCCTTTTATCATTGCATTCTACTAATTTGGGGCTATAAATCATTTTTTTGGTCTTTTTAAAAAATTGGACTATTGCTTCCCACTTTTCAGTGAATGCATCAGGGAGCTGCTCTGGCAGCAGGGTCCATAGCCCTTATCTGTACTGACAGCTCAGAATACTTTAATGCAGTTATAATGTTATGCCTTTTAAACAGGATACTAAATATGTGTACTTTTTATATGTTTTACTTCTTTTGAAGAATAATAGCATATTTCTTGGGAAAAAAAAGTCCTTATGTTGCCTCATTCCAAGACCCATAACTTTTTTTTTCCATCAATGTGGTCATATGTGGCCTTGTTATTTGAGTAACATGTGGTGTTTAATAAAACCACTTTGAGGTAAATATAAATTACTCATTTTTAACTTTTTAGAGGGGTAGGGCTAATGATCGAAAGCAATTCTTTTGCTGTATTTTGAGTGTTTTTTCACCATGAGTTTTAAAAGTAGTGTGATCTTCATTATAGATGTCATTCCAATTGTGGAAATACCATATATATGCACTTTAATTGCTTTTTTTAAGACCTTTTTTTAAACCAATTTAAACACTTTTTAAGAAAGTTGTTTTTTTTTTTTTAAATAATGTTTTACTTTACTTACTTTTATATTTACCCTTTTTCACAATCTGATTGCATCCTGGGGTACTGATGGAGTAACAAAGGGAACCCCCTCCCTTAATCTATCTACCTAGATGGCTGGTTAACGCAGCAGAGCCGTCCTACTCTGTCCTTTCTTTGAATGTGTCTGTTTATCATAACGCTCAGCAACATCTCGTGATTCTAGTACACAGAAACTTCTGCCGGATGCTGTCCCTGATTTATGACAAGGCATACATCTTGTCATAAATTAGGCGCAATATCTGGCAGTCCGGTATGCACCTGTTCTGACTTGGATTTCCGTGTCTCCTATGTTAGAGAACTGACGTCGAAGATGATAAATGTGTCAGGGCTGCCAGCCACACCCCTGCCCTTCCCAGGTCTCCTTTTGAGAAAGTGGCGAGGTTCGCGGAGAAATGGCGCTTGTGCAAACATTTGTGTGCAAATGCCGTTGAAAAAATCCAACTTATGCATTGATTGTCCCCTAGGCTACTTTCACACTAGCACTAGGGATCCGGCAGGCTGTTCTGTTCTGGTTTTCTTCCAGTCGATTCTCTGCATATGTAATTGCCCGTTTGTGGCCAGATCTCCGCCAGTCCACATTATATTTAATGGGTCCAAATGGAGACATTCAAGCAATGCTGGAATGTAGAGAGATCTGGCATGCCAAAGCCTGCTCGATCCCTAGTGCTACTGTGAAACTACTCTTAAATATGAAAATAATATATTTACTGTAGTGTATTGGTAGGGTAATGGTTTGTAATTTTGACCAATTTAAGTAATTCTGACAATATAAACACACATAAACTCTTGTCTATATAACTGCAATTCTGGTTATTTCTTAGCTATATTTTTATATAGATGTCTCCAAAAGGACATTCAATTTATTTTTGTTGTTTTAATAACTTTGTCAGTACTAAAAGCACCTGGCGCAGGAACATGATCCCCTGCCACACTCCGGTAGAGAAAATATGAGCCCGTAGCTTAGACGTGATAAGTTAAATGGCCAATAAAGAGTCTTATTTGGCACAGAAGGAGAGTTCACCACAGCAGTAGAAAATATCCTATGTATCCATTTTTGACAGGATATCACATTTAACAGCATTTTGTGCAGTCTTAGATTTCTGCTTTTGCTTCACTGAGCAGTGCAGTACTGGCCATAATTCATCTATTCACAAGCTGTATTACCTTCCAGGAGCAAGCATTCTTACACAAACCCAAAAACAGCATTTGTGCCAGATACGTTCCCATATGTTTAATATATATGGCTAGCTGATGAAGAATGACAGTGACAAACATTTGTAATGTACTTTGCTTAGTTGGCCATACATTGGGTAAATCATGTCAGTCAATGTTTATTTCGATGAATCTGCTGATAAACTAATGTGTACGAGGTCAGCTCAATATTCCTTTGATGCCTTTAATTTGGGAAAACACAAAGTGGGCATGTTGACTTTCAACATGCTTGAACGTTTCTGCCCCTTCTCAAATGTGCACTGTTGTGCCCTCCTGTCGAAATGTAAACTATTCAAAGCCAGCTGTCTACAGACTGTGCCCAGAATATACACTACTCACAAAAAGTTAGGGATATTTGGCTTTCAGGTGAAATTTATGGAAAGAGTAAAAAGTTCACACTACAGTAATATTATATCATGGAATTAGGGCATTTAAGTAGAAGCAATGGTGATTTCCTCATCTCAAACAATTTATTGAAACAAAAGCAACAGTGGTGAGTATACCCCCACAAAAAATGTCAGTGTCTGAAATACTTGTCATTTGGACTTGAGCATCAATTACAGCTTGATAATGACTTAAGGCCCTTTTAGACGGGCCGATGTGTCTCCCTGCCCGAGCGCCGATCAGCGATATCGGCGCTCGGGCAGGGAGCCTTTACACGGCCCGATGAATCGAGCGCCGGGCCGCACGAGTGATCGCTGTATCACTCGTGCGGCTGGGAAGCTCCATACTGTCAGGCGCACATCGCCTGTTTACACAGGCCGATGTGCGCCCGACAGATTGGATCTTTTGTAGAAACCAAAAGATCCAATCAGCCGACGAACGAGCGTTTTGCCCGTTCGGCGGCTGATTAGGGCCACTTTTACACGGGCTGATTATCGGCACTAGCGTTCCTAGGAACGATTTTTCGGCCGATAATCGGCCCGTGTAAAAGGACCTTTACACATGTCGAATTATTGTCTGCTGAGGCCCTCAGGTCATTGAGGTTCTGGGGTACAGAGTTAAGAGCCTCTACATGGTGACTCATCTAATCCCATAGGTTTTCAATGGGATTCAGGTCTGGAGAAAGTGCAGGCCACTCCATTTGAGGCACCCCAGTCTTTAGAAGCTGTTCCCTAATGATGTGACCTCGATGAGCTGGCACATTGTTGTCCATGAAGATGAAATTAGGCCTGTGTTCTTCATGCAGAGGCTCAATGACTAGAATAATGATTCAAGTAGTATGGGCTTGTCACTGTACCATTCACAAAGTGTAGGGCACACCTGCACACACTGTAACACCACCACCACCAAGGGCTCATCTGGTGACAACAGTGGCTGATGCATAGCACTCTCCATGACATCTCCAACATCATTGGCGGTCATCATTTCTGCTCAGTGTGAATCGACTTTCCGCCGGGCATTGTTCACAATGAAGTGGTCATCAGTGTGGGATGTGGCCAAAGGACGTCCACTTCTATGCCTTTCTGTGACTCTTACAGCCTCTCTGTATCTCTGTTGCAACTTGCTGATGACATTCTGTGACACTCTAAGCTCAGTGGCCACTTCCGTCTGAGAACATCCTGCTTGACACCTCGCAATTGTTAGGTGTCGTCTTGGTCTCATGATATTAAAATGTGAACAGCATGATGAGAAGGACTGTTTAAATAACCTATTATAAATTTTGCCGTTAAGCTTCTTGTTAGAGAACAGCAAGTTGTGCAGAAAGTACTGAAACATTGAACAGTTGGACATGTGCATTCAAAAATTTAGAGAAGGTTACATTACGTTCACCTGTAAAGAGTGCATTTTAGGTTCATCCTGGAATTTTACCCACAAGCCAAATATCCCCAAATTTTTGTAAGTAGTGTATATATTTACTTGTATACAAATCACGGCACTCAGTAGAGTTTAGTAGAAGACAAGACGCTTAGTTTATTAGTATCATCTAGATATTAACAAAAAGGCCAACGTTTCGGTCCATCCCGGACCTTGATCACGGCCGTTGGTGGATAGTGGGAGCGCTTGTAGTGGCGTCTGCACTAATACTAATAAACTAAGCGTCTTGTCTTCTACTAAACTCTACTAAGTGCCGTGATTTGTATACAAGATTATATGGGACACACCCGTCACTGAGTAGCAGAATATTTTATAGTGGAGTGCCAGCCAATCTGCTTGGACGTGTATATATTTACAACACAGTCTAGTTACATTATTATAACCCCCAGCTAATATCCATAAAACAAATGCGATAATCAAGGTGATTCCACAGATGCTCAACTGGGGAATTAGGGGCCAGAGTAGTACTTGGAAGTCTTAGTAATGCTCTTGCAACCAATGTTGGACATTTCTAGCTGTGTGACATGTTGCATTGTCTTGCTGAAAAATCCCATCTGCCCCAGGCAAGACAATTAGCATATATGGGTGTAGGTGATCGGCAAGGAGAGATTCATAACCAAATCGGTTGAGACTGCATTTCACATGGATGATTGGGCCCAGTGAATGCCATGAAAACATACCCCAGACCATAACGAAGCCACCGCCACCTTTTGTTCTTCCAGAAATGGTTGAAGGGTGTTTGTTCTCTGATGTTTCTCATCTGACATGGCAATGGCCATCTGTTTGATGAAGAAGAAAAGTGACTCATCAGAGAAGATAATGTTTTGCTAATCAGTGGAGGTTCAATTCCGATGCTGCAGCGAAAATTGAAGCCATTTCTGCTGATGCAACTTCGTTAGGAGAGGTGCCGTAACAACCACCCTTTTTTCCATAACAGCAATGAGGGATATATGTGCAGACAGCCTATGGCACACCTTATGTACCTACCAAGCCAGCTAACTACATATGACTTCCTACATGAGCTATGCACTGCCAACATAAAAAATAGGAAGTGGCCATCATAATGTGAGAATTCTGCAACAGAGCTCAAAGGAGGACGCCGTTGCAAAGAAAGGATTTTCTAGCTTCTAGAAGAGTTGTGATAATGTGCAAAAACTTTATGCAAATCTATAACTATAGGACAGGACATAGCCTGACAACTTTTATATAGGGCATAAACCAATTAGACTCCAAACAAGAGCTGAAAGTGTGACCACTGCGAGTCAACAGTGGTACAAACCATTCTGCAGTCATTCTGTTACAATAATGTTGACCCACAAAACTGCTTCACCAGCCCAAACGTACCTACAGTATATACCCAGTCCGTAGCCAAGACTTTTGGTATTGAAGCACCTCCATAGCTGCTGTTATTTTCTGGTACTGTACATCAGTGATGACAAGACCCCAAAGGACAGATTTCTAGACTTCTACACAACTGCACAAGAAGAAATGAATTTTAGCTTTTGCTTTATTTTTATACTTTTTATTTGCCAGTTAAGCAACCGGAAATAAAAGATGTTCTTTTTAATAATTTACACCATCAATATACATTAATAGCCATTTATTCCTATTCTCTCACAGCAGATTTCTATTTCTCTAGACCATTTGTCTTGGTATATTGCAGAACACTCATTATCTACAGGCTTTCAATTGATCATTCCAAATATAAATACGATTTCACAAAAACAACAATTTTGTGTTCGACTATAGTCTTTGCTTTGCAATCAGGTAAAATTAAGACTGCTTGAAAATACATGCCATGGGAGTCGAAAGAAAATAACCTGAGCTGCATGGATTCTGAGCTATGCCAAAGTGCCAATCGGCAAATCAACAGTGCCTCCTAGTGGTTTGAACTGTGCTAGAAAGAATTATATTACTTTCTCTTGAAACGTTTTATCTCTGTTATGATAGCATTTTATTCATTTAAAACATACATATTTGAATAGAATACTAGAATTTATTTTAAACTAAGGTCACATATTTATTTGTAGTTAATTCAACAAATATTCAAATTGAAACTGAACAATTCTACACCTATTATTCGTGAATGGAAAAGAGTTTTACAATACAAGGCAGCTCAGATCTCTAGGACGATTTTAGGTTGCTGTAACAACTGTTTATTTCTTAATCACCATAGGCACTGGTCCTGTGATTTGGTATATAAATAATAGGGTATTCCACACACTACAACTATAACTGCTGCCAAATGATCAAACAAGTAATAGTAATAATTAAAGGGGTTACATAGTAACATAGTAACATAGTTTGTAAGGCCGAAAAAAGACATCTGTCCATCCAGTTCAGCCTGTTTTCCTACAAGTTGATCCAGGGGAAGGCAAAAAAAAACCCTGTGAGGTAGAAGCCAATTTTCCTCACTTTAAGGGGAAAAATTCCTTCCCGACTCCAGTCAGGCAATCAGAATAACTCCCTGGATCAACGACCCATCTCTAGTAACTATAACCTGTAATATTATTAACCTCCAGAAATACATCCAGGCCCTTCTTGAACTCTCTTAGTGAACTTACCATCACCACCTCCTCAGGCAGAGAGTTCCATAGTCTCACTGCTCTTACCGTAAAGAATCCTCTTCTATGTTTATGTACAAACCTTCTTTCCTGCAGACGCAGAGGATGTCCCCTCGTCACAGTCCTCGGGATAAATAGATGATGGGAGAGATCTCTGTACTGACCTCTGATATATTTATACATAGTTATTAGATCTCCTCTCAGTCGTCTTTTTTCTAAAGTGAATAACCCTAATTTTGATAATCTTTCTGGGTACTGTAGTCCACCCATTCCAGTTATTACTTTAGTTGCCCTCCTCTGAACCCTCTCCAGCTCTGCTATGTCTGCCTTGTTCACAGGAGCCCAGAACTGTACACAGTACTCCATATGTGGTCTGACTAGTGATTTGTAAAGTGGCAGGACTATGTTCTCATCACGGGCATCTATGCCTCTTTTGATGCAACCCATTATCTTATTGGCCTTGGCAGCAGCTGTCTGACACTGGTTTTTGCAGCTTAGTTTGCTGTTCACTAAAATTCCTAGGTCCTTTTCCATGTCAGAGTTACCCAATGCTTTACCATTTAGTATGTACTGGTGACTTGCATTATTCCTTCCCATATGCATAACCTTACATTTGTCAGTGTTAAACCTCATCTGCCACTTTTCTGCCCAAGCCTCCAGTCTATCCAGATCCTGCTGTAGCAGTGCACTGTCCTCCTCTGCGTTAATTACTTTACACAGTTTAGTGTTCAATGGGAGTAAAAAACATACATGACTCAGACTGGATTGACAAAAAGCTCATCCTCACCAATCTCCCACCTCTTCCTGGTTCTGGCTTGACACGCCTAAAATGATTGAACATGCCTGCTCAACCAATGACTGGCCGCAATGGTGACCCACCTCAGCCAGGGCACAAACCAATAACTTGCCATACCAGTGATTCACCTCATCCAGTAATTCACTGAGCAGGCTGGTCCAGGACATGGGGAACAGCAGTAGCAGGTAAGCATTGGAATGCCAGGAGCATGGGATCGGGGAGGATGAGTAATGCTTCTTTTTTCAACCCACATATATAAAAAAAATGTAATCCTGCTAGACAACCCCTTTGATAATGCTAAATATATTTACATTTTTAAGTGTGCCCTGCATAGCAATGTCAGCTACTTCTTTGAGAATATACTGAAGTGGAATTATTGTCATAACTGGCCATGGGGTCAACCAAGCCCTCCTCACTGCAGTTGGTCAAGTGACACAATGATCTGATACTCTTAGAATTACTTTATGTGCCTGGCTGGCAGATGCAGTGCCCACCTGAATTCAACTGTTTCCTTGTCCTTAGGACAATGATGGAGTTGGATACTGTGGTGGGGCATGTGAGCCTATGGCTCTTTGCCCTGCTGATCACCCTCATAGAGCACAGTCAGCGTGCAAATGGTGAAGGGACACAGGCGTCTCATGCCACCTGTTTAATTTTTTCTGTTCTTCTTCTTCTATTTTTATTTATTTAGTTGGCTGCTTGGGGGGCATACGATACTTCAGGCACTATAGGGGTCATTACTAAGGGAAATCCAGGCAGCATGCTGAAGGTATGGCTGACCTGGTGCTGTGGCCCACATTTCTTCTCTAAGCCCTCTGCTCCATATCTCAATTAAAGACAATCAGAGGAGGAGGACAGAATATGGCAGCAATTGATGGCCATCACAGGATATGGCAGCTTCTTTAGAGGTATTTTTGCTGCACTGTGGTATTTGGTTCTGCTGAGGCAGTATTTTGTGCTGCATTGTGGTATTTGGTTCTGCTGGGATGGTATTGTGTACTGCACTATGACCCTGCCTATTTGTGTTACTCCGACTTCTGTCAATTTGGACCCACCTATAACATGGGGCTACTTTTAGGTTGTTGTTTTTCAGGTCCACCTTAAGTTCCAGTTCCATCCTGGTGGATTCCCATTGCTTTCCTCATATCACTACTTTCCAGAGTGTCAGATATGTGGTACTGGAGCTACTGAAGTGGCACAGTAATGCCACTAATTGTGTTATGAATGAACATTGCTGAAAAGTTGGTTAGTGTAAGTTGTTAGTGTAATAAACTTGGAAAAGGGTCTGGTTTACTAGAGTTGGGGGAAAGAAGGACAGGCTCCCTACTCCACTAGTGTGGAGCTGCTGTAATTAGGCTGAGTAGGAGTCAGATGAAGAACTCATTTAAAATAGGGCTGAGCTTTTCTTTCAGGGCTCCCACTCCTGCTCCTGCAGCAGGACTGGAAGGATGGAAAATGCTAAGCCTGAGGGAGTTACCATCCTGAGCATCTGGATGGTATGAACCATGTTGCTGTTTTGTGGAACTGGAACATTAGCCCAGAGTCCTGAGAATGATGGACAATAATCTGTGGTTAGTGCCTGGACAAGGCTAGGGTTTTGATTTTTATTACCCTGCTTTGTGATGCATACAATGTCCTAAGACAACCAATGATAGCACTAATGATTACCCATAATACAAAAATGTATTTCAATACATCAATCCAGTAAAAAACTACACTTAAAACTGCTTAATAAAGCAGGGCTACCAGAACGTTATCATAAACAGAAGGCAAGAATAAGATCACAAACCCATGAATTGATGTTCACTCACATGCATATGTGTTATGTCCAAAGAGCAACCTACACTATCCTACATATTAACAGTGTACAGGTTGTAATAACCAACATATGTGTCGCAAACACTTACCCATTGACCCAGTAACTAATGCCAACCCCAGCACCTTCCATGTTTGTATAGGTTTCCTCTTGGTACTCTGGTTTCTTCCCACACCCAAAAAGACATACTTAACTTAGTCAACTTAGATTGGGAGCCAAATTGGGGACAGCTTGATGCTAATGTCTGTAAAGGGCTGTGGAATTTAGTAGCACTATATAAGTGCGTAAAATAAGTAATTAAATACTGTATGGGGATAAGTGATGGCATTAGCGATCACTCCTCCCCACACTGTGGAGGAGATCGCTGCATGTAATACCAGCACTTGCCTCCACTAATGAGCAGGCGATTGCTGGGAAGGAAATGTTCCTTCCCGACAATCATAATGCTCATCTGTCTTTTTAATACAGCCATAATACCAAAAATTCAGTGTACTAACCCGGAAGACAACTGTCCTGCTGCCTAATACCTTACAATTCCCAATGTAATTTCATACATTTCCTGTGAAGAAAGGGATGCAATTGAGCTCTTAAGCTCTGCCTCGGATGCCACCAGATATAAAGCAGCTATCCTATAAGTCAATGTTCAACCTTTTAAATGGACCTTGAGACATGACTTGGATAATAAATAAGACAGCAGTTTCGAGTGATTGCCCCTCATTAGTGCAAAGCCGAGTGTTCTGGGTGAGAGGCCTAATTCAGGATTTGGGGGGTACTATCTCTCCTTGGGGAGAGAGCAGCTTAATCATCGATTAAGGAGAGATAGTACTCCCCAAATCCTGACTTAGGCTTCTCACCCAGTTAAGCCAATACTCTCTGCACAGATGAGGGGCAATCACCCCGAAACAGCTGCCTGCAGAGGAGGTGCTGGCTTATTTAATACCCGAGTTATGTCTCAAAGCTTATTTAAAGGGTCGAACATTGACTTATAGGATAGCTGCCTTACATCTGGTGGCATTAGAAGCAGAGCTTGTTAAGAGCTCATTTGCATCTCTTTCTTCCCAGAATTCCAGAGGAGCATCTATAGCCTACATGCCTCCTCTTGCTGATTAAGTCGTGCTCTCGCCAAGGATAGATAGTACCCCCCAAATCCTGACTTAGGCCTCTCACCCAGTTAAGCCAGTACTCTCTGCTCTGCACTGATGAGGGGCAATAACCCTGAAACAGCTGTTTGCAGATGAGGTGCTGGCTTATTTATTATCCAAATCATGTCTCAAGGCCTACTTAAAGGGTCGAACATTGACTTACAGGATAGCTGTCTTACATCTGGTGGCATTTGAGGCAGAGCTTGTTAATAGCTCATTTGCATCCCTTTCTTCCCAGAATTATAGAGGAGCATATATGGCCTATGATCTTCCTCATGACAATTAAGCTGCTCTCTTCCTAAAGAGAGATAGTAGCCCCCAAATCATAAATTTCCTGTTACATGGAAAATCCCACTACAATGATTTCAAGTTGAAAACATGATTCCTTCATTGGTAATGCGGATTTCTTTTGTACCAAATGTTCAGTGCTGCCTGTACTGTATATTGTGTTATTTTGTAAGAATGACATGAGAAGATTCTCTGTAATGTCGTTATAACAGATTGGAGCTCCTAGTCAGGCTTGCTGAAGACAGATTATCACAGCTAAACACACATTTGAAGATAAATCCCAGGCAGCGAGTATAGGAGTATATATAATCTTCTCAGCAGCCTTGGAAACCCAATCAATAATGATTTTCTAAGATAGGTAAAGAAACACTTTCCTTAGTCCTTAACAAATTCAGCCATGTGCAGGCTAACATTATACAGAAAGGGTATGTTTAACACAGTACCATTTCAATAAGAATACATGTCAATGATAAAATGTGCATTTAAGAATGAGAAAATCTTTTGAAAATTGAAAGTTGTATAATGTCCACGGTTACTCCGTATCCTGGTATATTGCTGAAGATCAAAACAAGTTGATGCATTATATACTTTAATAGCATCACATAGGAATAATTCTCAGTTGTTCATTTTCAATTCATGTTCATTTCCACAGATATTGCAGAATGCTGGAAACTTTAAGATTTAAAGTTTTCCTTTACTTTAGTATTAATGGCATATCCTATCGGTAGGTCATGAATATATGATTGGCAGGTGTCTGTCACCCCATATCTCTGCTGATTAGCTGTTTGGGACTAGCTCTGGTGCTAGAACGTGGACAGAGCTGGTTACTGCAACACTGCTCCAATTGAGGTGAATAGGAACAGCACAGCAGAACCAGCTAAGTCCCCTACACAATGTAGTTCCAACACAGAGCTACTCCCGAACAGCTGATCAACTGGGATGTGGGATGCTGGACCCCAACCAACCAAATATGGATGGTTTATCCTGAGGACAGGCCATCAATATAAAAGTACTGGAAAACCTTTAAGCGACATACTTTAACATAAAAAAGCAGTGCATCAGTGTAAAGACCTCAAAAGTTTTATCATATTTGAACATATTACAAAAATTCTAGACCTTTGACACCAGAAAACTGGCCCAAAGGCAGGGCTCAGAAGGTAAGGGGCCACTGCCACTATAAACGTACCGTCTATTAGATTACATTTAAAGGAGTATTCCCATCACAGACAATGGGGTCATATCGCTGGAATCCGCACCTATTTCGAGAACGGAGGGACCCGCACCTATATCGAGAACGGAGCAGGGAACCTTGTGCCAGGAGGACCCTGGGTTTACCGGGGTCCGGCCACCACCAGGCGCAGCTCCCCACTGCTCCAATAGAAATGAATAGCTGCGCACCTCGCATGCGCGGCCACCGCTCCCATTCATTTCTATGGAGCCGACGGAAATAGCCGAGCCGATGCTCGGCTATTTTCGTCGGCCCCATAGAAATAAATGGAGGGCAGCTGCGCATGCACCCTCCTCAACTTTACCCGCTCTGTTCTCGATACAGGTGTGGGTTCCAGCAGTATACTGGCACTGGAGGGGCAGAATTATATACTGGCAGTGGGGGGAAGCATTATATAATGGCACTAAGGTTGGAGCATTATATACTGAAACTCAAAGGGGGGGAACATATACTGACACTAAGGGGGAACAATATATACTGGCACTAAGGAGGGGAGCAGTATATACTGGCCTAAGAGGGGAGCATTATATACTGGCACTAGTGGGGCAGCATTATATACTGGCATGGGGGGGCAGCATTATATACTGGCACGGGGGGGCAGCATTATATACTGGCACTGAGGGGGGGTAGCATTATATACTGGCACTAAGGGGGGTAGCATTATATACTGGCACTGGGGGGAAGCATTATATACTGGCACTAAGGTGGGGAAGCATTATATACTGGCACTAAGGGGGGTAGCACTGTATAATGGCACTGGGGGAACAACATTATATACTGGCACTAAGATGGGAAGCCATTATATATTAGCACTGCGGGGGAAGAATTATATACTGGCACTAAGGGGGGACCATTATATACTGGCACTAGGGGGTTAGCATTATATACACTTTTGGAGGAAAAAACTATGTCTTATAAAGTCTGATTTAAGAATTACATTAAATCAAACTGAATTGACAAAAAGAGAATTAACTTAGAATGCAACCCTATGCATGGAGTCTGCAGTGGCAAGTTGAAAGCCTATGGTTCTATACTGTGGCAGCGTAGGCATTCTGTGTGACGCTGTATGGTACATTTGTATAGAAATGTATTACAGAGGGCAATATATATTTATTTTATGCACTTATATAGCGCTACTATATTCTTCAGCGCTTTACAGACATTAGCATCCAACTGTCCCCAATGGGGCTCACAATGTAAGATCCCTATTAGTATGTCTTTAGAGTGTGGGAGGAAACCGGATTTCCTGGAGGATACCCACGCAAACACAGAGAGAACCTAAAAAACTCCATGCAGATGTTGTCCTTGGTCAGATTTGAACCTAGGAACCCAGCACTGCAAGGCACCAGTGTTAACCACTGAGCCACCATGCTTCCCAATACTAGGCAATAATATCGCTGCAGCATGGCATATGATAGAACATGGCACACCTTATGCCTTATGTCACTGTATGACATTTGAGATTTAAGGAGGTACAGTATGGGCAGGGCCGGATTATAATTGGAGCATCTGGAGCTACTGCTCCAGGCCCCGGCTCCAATGATTTCATGGGGGGCCCCGCGCCCCCCTCAGACCTCAGATCAGCCCACCCAGCCACTTTAAAAAAGCATACTTACCTGTTTTGCGCTGCCATCAGGTTCCGCGCTCCACTGTCTTCCCTGCCGGCGCGCACTATGACCTGACGCAGCGTCAGGTCATAGTGCGCGCCGACAGGGAAGACAGTGGAGCGGGGAGCCTGATGGCAGCGGCAGCGCAGAACAGGTAAGTATGCTTTTTTAAAGTGGCTGGTGGGCTGATCTGAGGTCTGAGGGGGGCACAAGACCCTGGTCTGAGGGGGCACAAGACCCTGGTCTGAGGGGGGCACAAGACGCTGACCTGAGGTCTGATGGGGGCACATTGTGTTGATCTGAGGTCTGATGGGGGCACAAGACGCTGATCTGAGGTCTGATTGGGGCACAAGATGCTGATCTGAGGTCTGATGGGGGCACAAGACGCTGGTCTGAGGGGGGCACAAGACACTGATCTGAGGTCTGATGGGGGCACAAGACGCTGACCTGAGGTCTGATGGGGGCACAAGACGCTGACCTGAGCTCTGATGGGGGCACATTGTGTTGATCTGAGGTCTGATGGGGGCACAAGACGCTGATCTGAGGTCTGATGGGGGCACAAGAGGCTGATCTGAGGTCTGATGGGGGCACAATGTGTTGATCTGAGGTTTATTATCCCTGTGCAGTGACATCACTGTGTTTATTATCCCTGTACAGTGACATCACTGTGTGTATGATCCCTGGACTTTGACATCATGGCTTCATGAGGGATCGGTCATGTCAAACCAATTTAATCAGTTTCTATGAGGAGGTAAGTTCTAGACTGGACCGCAGCGAATCAATGGATGTCGTATATCTGGACTTCTCCAAAGCATTTGACACTGTACCACATAAAAGGTTAGTATATAAGATGAGAATGCTTGGCCTGGGAGAAAATGTCTGTATGTGGGTAAGTAACTGGCTCAGTGATAGAAAACAGAGGGTGGTTATTAATGGTACATACTCAGATTGGGTCACTGTAACTAGTGGAGTACCACAGGGGTCAGTATTGGGCCCTATTCTCTTCAATATATTTATTAATGATCTTGTAGAAGGCTTGCACAGTAAAATATCAATTTTTGCAGATGACACTAAACTGTGTAAAGTAATTAACACAGAAGAGGACAGTACACTGCTACAGATGGATCTGGATAGACTGGAGGCTTGGGCATAGAAGTGGCAGATGAGGTTTAACACTGACAAATGTAAAGTTATGCATATGGGAAGGAATATTGCAAGTCACCAGTACATACTGAATGGTAAAATATTGGGTAACTCTGACATAGAAAAGGACCTAGGAATTTTAGTGAACAGAAATCTAAGCTGCAGAAACCAGTGTCAGACAGCTGCTGCCAAGGCCAATAAGATAATGGGTTGCATCAAAAGAGGCATAGATGCCCGTGATGAGAACATAGTCCTGCCACTTTACAAATCACTAGTCAGACCACACATGGAGTACTATGTACAGTTCTGGGCTCCTGTGAACAAGGCAGACATAGCAGAACTGGAGAGGGTTCAGAGGAGGGCAACTAAAGTAATAACTGGAATGGGTGGACTACAGTACCCAGAAAGATTATCAAAATTAGGCTTATTCACTTTAGAAAAAAGACGACTGAGGGGAGATCTAATAACTATGTATAAATATATCAGAGGTCAGTACAGAGATCTCTCCCACGATCTATTTATCCCCAGGACTGTGACTGTGACGAGGGGCCATCCTCTGCGTCTGGAGGAAAGAAGGTTTGTACACAAACATAGAAGAGGATTCTTTACGGTAAGAGCAGTGAGACTATGGAACTCTCTGCCTGAGGAGGTGGTGATGGTAAGTTCACTAAAAGAGTTCAAGAGAGGCCTGGATGTATTTTTGGAGGGTAATAATATTACAGGTTATAGTTACTAGAGAGGGGTCGTTGATCCAGGGAGTAATTCTGATTGCCTGATTGGAGTTGGGAAGGAATTTTTTTCCCTAAAGTGGGGAAAACTGGCTTCTACCTCACAGGGTTTTTTTGCCTTCCTCTGGATCAACTTATAGGAAAACAGGCCGAACTGGATGGACAGATGTCTTTTTTCGGCCTTGTAAACTATGTTACTATGTTACTATGTTACTGTGTTTATTATCCCTGTACGGTGACATCACTGTGTTTATTATCTCTGTACTGTGACATCACTGTGTTTGTTATCCCTGTACTGTGACATCGCTGTGTGTATTATCCCAGTGCAGGAAGAGGTAAGTGGTCTGTGTTTGTGTGTTTGTTTTCTATTTTTCAGGGTCGTGAATGCAGAGGACTACATCGGATTCGGTGGACTACGTCGGACCAGCTTTTTTTTTTTTTTTAATAAAATGGTCAAACAGGGGTCTGGGGGAGTGTTTATTTCAATAAAATGTTTTATACTTGTGTGTGTGTGTATTTTTTTTTACAATACTACAGTTTTAGTAATTATGGCTATCTACAGACGGCCCTGATTACTAATACTGGGCTTAGTGCAGGCCAGCACTAACCCCAACATCTATTACCTCGGCACCCACCGCCACCAGGGGTGCCGGGAAGAGCCGGGTAGCCGCAGGACCGGACCTTCTAAATTTAAGAAAGATGGCTGGTGAAGGAAAAAGGGGGGGACCCCATGCCATTTTTTTTACAAAAATAATTAAATAATTTTTTTAAAAAATGGCGTGGGGTCCCCCCCTTTTTTCCTTCGCCAGCCAGATACAACCAGCAGCGGCAGCCTAGCACTACCAGGGTGGGAAGGGACACGGTTATTGGCCCTTCCCAGCCTAATGGTACCAGCCTGCAGCCGCCCCAGAGCCAGACCCTCAATTTAGAAGGTCCGGTCCTGCGACTACCTGGCTCTTCCCGGCACCCCTGGTGGCGGTGGGTGCCGAGGTAATAGATGTTGGGGTTAGTGCTGGCCTGCACTAAGCCCAGTATTAGTAATCAGGGCCGTCTGTAGATAGCCATAATTACTAAAACTGTAGTATTGTAAAAAAAAAATACACACACACACAAGTATAAAACATTTTATTGAAATAAACACTCCCCCAGACCCCTGTTTGACCATTTTATTTAAAAAAAAAAAAAAAAAAAAGCTGGTCCGACGTAGTCCACCGAATCCGACGTAGTCCTCTGCATTCACAACCCTGAAAAATAGAAAACAAACACAGACCTCTTCCTGCACTGGGATAATACACACAGCGATGTCACTGTACAGGGATAATTAGCACAGTGATGTCACAGTACAGGGATAACAAACACAGTGATGTCACAGTACAGAGATAATAAACACAGTGATGTCACCATACAGGGATAATAAACACAGTGATGTCAAAGTCCAGGGATAATACACACAGTGATGTCACTGTACAGAGATAATAAACACAGTGATGTCACCGTACAGAGATAATACACATAGTGATGTCACAGTACAGGGATAATAAACACAGTGATGTCACAGTACAGGGATAATAAACACAGTGATGTCACAGTACACCTGTGCAAACAAGGCCTGGGGGGCGCACTATTAGCCCTTCACTGGGCTTTCCGTTCAAGGGTTACATTTAAATTCTTGAAACTGGATTCAAACATAACCCTCAACGGAACTTTGTTACATTGTTCTGGAGGGCCTCGCGTAAGTTGCAGCGAGGGGGGGCCCCATCATAAATTTTGTGCTCCATACTGCTGGTAGCCTTAATCTGGCCCTGAGTATGGGCCCACAGGCTTCTATCGGTGCAAGATTATGGCTCCTCATAATGTCAAGCCACAATAAGTGCATGAATACAGAATAAAAATATACCTCTAAATGTACCGTATATACTGGCGTATAAGACGACTTTTTAACCCCTTAAAATAATGGCTACAGTGGGGGGTCGTCTTATACGCCGGATATACGGGGGCCGCACTGTGTGAGGTGGGTTTTTTTTCCCCGTCAGCGCGTAGAGAGCCGCTTCCTGGGACCGCCGCGCATGCGCGGCAGTCCGCCTCTCACAGTCATTAGAAGAGGCTTAGTACGCGCTGACGGGGCGGCGCGCTGTATGCTAATGCAGCCGCCCCGTCACAGCGGTCGGCGTCACAGAGCTGGGGGTCACAGGCGGCACTTACAGAAGCATGTCGGATCTTCATTAATATCACAGCATGGATGCGAGGGGAAAGCTGGCGGTGCAGTAACGCCAGATTCCCCTCGCATCCATGCTGTGATATTAATGAAGAGCTTACATGCTGGTGTAAGTGTGCATATTGCTACAATAAGTGCCGACCCCGCCCCCTTCTCCTCCCTGGTGACTCCCCGCCCCTGCACTAATCCTATTGGTTATACCTCACACAGTGCGGCCCCCTGCTCTTAGCATACTGAAGTAGCATACTGAATATGTAAAAATATGTAAAATATGTAAAGAATATGTAAGAATATGTAAAAATACATATACACATACATAAAAGTTGAAAAATCACTTTACTAAGATATATGGAGGGTTAACAACAGATTACTATCGTTTAGTAAGCTGTTTTTAACCCTCCATATAGCAATTTGGCCATGTCAGTATCCCTTTAAGTAATTACAGTTTAAGAAAGATGGCTGGGCAAGCAGGGAGAGCTGACCAATCCAAGCAGGATTTATACAACAAGCAGCCAATCACTGGTATAGCACTGTACATACCATAGCTTGCAGCGATTGGCTGCTTGTTGTACAAATCCTGCTTGGATTGGTCAGCTCTCCCTGCTTGCCCAGCCATCTTTCTTAAACTGTAATTACTGTAATAACACTGGGTACCGCATACAGTAATATTACAGTGGCAGTATTATCTGTACCTGTTCACACAGTAGCAACAGTACGGTACACACAGTACAGTATAAAAATGTCCAACAGTCAAAACCCCATCATGGCTCCACAAGCAAGAAGAAAGAAATATGAAGCCAGTTTCAAACTTAAAGTTATAAATTTTGCCAGGGAGCATAATAACTGTGCTGCTGCAAGACAGTATGGAGTTACAGAAAAGATGGTTCGGGACTGGAAAGCAAATGAAAAAGCTTTAAAGAGTATGCCAAGAGGTAAGTGTGCATTAAGAAGAGGCACCGCACACTGGCCAGAACTTGAAAAAATTGTAGCCGATATGGTGGATAAGCATCGCCAAAGCGGTTATGTAGTGACACGCAATCAAATACGCCTGTTTGCACTTCAGTGGGCCAAATCTAACCCAGATCACAGCAACAGATTTAAGGCCACTGCATCCTGGTGTACTAGATTCATGGCAAGACATAATATGGTACTGAGGCAAAAGACAAAAATTGCCCAAAAGTTGCCTGCTGATCTTGATGCCAAAGTGAATAATTTTCATCGCTACATAATAAAACAGCGCACTAAACACGGCTATCCGTTAAGTAGCATTGGAAACATGGATGAAACTCCAATGAATTTTGACATGGTTGGAAATAAACCGTTCATCAGAAAGGTGAAAAAACTGTTTTAATTAAAACAACAGGGCATGAGAAGTCCAGTTTCACAGTCGTATTAGCATGCACAGCTGATGGCGCCAAACTGAGACCAATGATCATTTTCAAAAGAAAAACAATGCCAAAGCTCAAGTTCCCTCCTGGTTGTTTTGTGCATGTGAATGAAAAAGGCTGGATGGATGAAGAAGGGGTAAAGCTATGGCTTAAGAATGTGTGGAGCAGGCGACCAGGTGGACTTCTTAAAAAATCTAGTCTACTGGTGTGGGATATGTTCAGGGCTCATTTAACTCCAAGCACCAAGCAGAGGCTTGCAAGATTAAACACCCATGCCGCAGTTATTCCTGGATGATTAACATCGCTGGTACAGCCGCTGGATGTGTGCCTAAACAAGCCATTTAAAGATCGCATTCGAGAACAATGGAATGAGTGGATGGTTAGCGGCGAAAAGTCATTCACAAAAGGAGGAAACATGCGTGCTCCACAGCTGGATGTTTTGTGCCAGTTTGTCATAAAAGCCTGGAATGATATTGATGAAGAAACCGTCATCAAGTCTTTCAAGAAGTGTGGCATATCAAATTCATTAGATGGCATGGAGGACGACTACTTGTGGCAAGATGAAGAGGAAGTAGAAGAAGCTGGAGCTGAGAGCGTACCATCTGATACGGAATTTGATCCATACGATGATTGCCTTACAAATGTATCACAAGATGTCATTGATGTACTTATGATATCAGATGACGAACAGGAGGATTTTGAAGGCTTTTAAAGGGAAACTGTCATGCCAGCAAGACCTGTTACAATATCGCAGCTTACAGTTATGATCACCAGGCACTTGCTCTCTTGTTTGTTTTGCAAAGTTTTAGCTTTACCGTACATGTTTGAAACAACCTTATGTTTATAAGTGACAGTTTTGCTGCTATATACAGTACCTGCATGTCATATGCATTTGAATTAAAATTAACATGTTGAAATCAAAGCAGACTTTTTTTCATTTGGGAGAGGGGTAGTCTTATACAGTGAGTATATACCAAATTCTATATTTTTAGGGCAGAAGTTGGGGGTCGTCTTATACGCCCAGTCGTCTTATACGCCGGCATATACGGGTAATTATATTTTCAGTGGCAGGGTTAAATGGAAATTCTAGGGTGTTCCAGTCTAGGAAGAGAAATCTAATAGTATTAAATGCCTTTAGGAGAACTGTAGACTGTACAAAAATAAACCATTCCCTTCCTGTAATGTGAAACGTTCATTTTCTGCATATAAAGCCATCAAGAAAGAAAAGGGCAAAGATGGGGCAAGACTGATTACTTTTGTGTGCATTTTCAGGCAGAGATGTTTTAGGCCTCATTTGAAATATATGCTTCCTGAACACACTGAAGCCAAGACCTTAAACAAGTTCTGTCTAAGGTGCTATATCCAATGTGTCAGGAGAAATGTAAAAAAGAAATTATAAATACTATATAAAACGTATGCAGTATAGTTTACATTATATGAATTATAAATTTGTTAAAAGTGTGATATAAAAAAATGTAAAAAAAAAAAAAAAAAAAACTAGATCAAACTGAGTACACCACTGCTGGCACAGCTGAGGTCAGTGGTGCACATGAACCCATTCAGAAGTTTCTATGCTGTGGACCAGAACGAGCGCAGAACAGAGGACTGGCACTAGAATGGAGTGATAGGGAATAGGTGAATGCATTTTTTTACAACACTGGCAGGGGTCTAATTAAAATGGAGTTTGGGTTTGCTAAAGAATACAATAGTTTTATTTAATTAATTGCATAGTGGTGCCAATTTTGGTAAAGCCATGTTTCATGAATATATAGGAAGATTTATGGTAAGGAGAAATTTTAAAGCCAGTTTTGTAAGTCTGCATTGAAATGATTTGTACCAAATTTATCAGAATATCACATGCTGTTTGATAAATTTGTTGTATGTTTAAAGGCCCTTTTAGACGGGCCGATTCTTCTCCCTGCCCGAGCGCCGATCAGCGATATCGGCGCTCGGGCAGGGAGCCTTTACACGGCCCGACGAATCGAGCGCCCGGCCGCACGAGTGATCGCTGTATCGCTCGTGCGGCCGGGAAGCTCCATACTGTCAGGCGCACATCGCCTGTTTACACAGGGCGATGTGCGCCCGACAGATTGGATCTTTTGGTTTCTACAAAAGATCCAATCAGCCGACGAACGAGCGTTTTGCTCGTTCGTCGGCTGATTAGGGCCACTTTTACACGGGCCGATTATCGGCACTAGCGTTCCTAGGAACGATTTTTCGGCCGATAATCGGCCCGTGTAAAAGGACCTTTAGGCTAACACTTCTGTCTTGAGACATTACTCCACTTTCTATGCCACCCCATTACTGGAGTGCGACAATTTTCGTGATTTTTTTTTTAAAGTCGCAGTTGATAAATCTGGTATAAATCAGCTCAACAGGCTAAACATGCCTACTGTGAAACCCACTTTTCAAAACTGAGTGATGTAAAAATGCAAAATGTTGCCAAAATTTAGCAGAAGTAATCCCAAAAAGTTGCAAAGCCCTTTTTGCGACTTTTGAAGTCAGAATTCTGGAATGCAAGGCTTAAAAAATTCCTCTGTTTGAGTTTAAATAATACCTTTTTCTGACACAAGAGTCCTTTAAAAGGGGTGTCCCATGAAAAATATTGTACAGTGTTTAAACTAGCATCTGGATTTAAATTCTTTTTGTAATTGCATGTATTTAAACATTTTGCATAGCCACTAAGTAATTTAATAAAATGTATCTGTATAGTGCCACCGGCTCACTGAGAAGGCCGCACATGCTCAGTTTCATCTTTCAACTGCCTCCTGAGCTGTGATAGGGAGAGCTGAGACACGCCCCCTTAGCTGCACCAGATAAGACACTCCCCTTGAGCTTTCAGCTTAATATAAATCTAGCAGAGCAATGAATGTGGAGATCGCTGGTTCCATTTGAGATACAGGGCTGGATCTAACTTTGTTAGAAAGAGATTGACATTTATTATATGAACTGGAACTGGAAAATGTACAGAGGAGATCAACTAAACTAATAAGGGGCATAGAAGGTCTTAGTTATGAAGAAAGATTAAAATAATTACATTTATTTAGTCTTGAGAAGACTAAGGGGGACATGATTACCCTATACAAATATATAAATGGGCCATACAAAAAATACGGTGAAAGACTGAAACCCACGCAAACATGGGGAGAACCTACAAACTCCATGCCAGATGTTGTCCTTGGTCCGGTATTTGAAACCTAAGATCCGAGCGCTGTTCCATGTAAATTGCCCTCAATAGACAAGGGGGGCACTGCCCTCTGACTGGAGAAGAAAAAGTTCAGTCTCCAGAAGTGTCAAAGCTTCTTTACTGTAGAACTGTGAATCTGTGGAATAGACTTCTCAAGACGTGGTCACAGCAGGAACAGTGGACAGTTTTAAAATGGTCTTTAGACTAATTCTTAAAAGTAATGACATTAATGCTTATGAAAACGTGTAGAAATCTGGGTCTAATTTCCTACTGGGATTCGCGTCCCCACCTATTCCTTGGTTGAACTTGATGGACTTATGTCTTTTTTTCAACCGTATTAACTATGTAACTGTGTCTGATTTTCATTTTTTACATTAGTCAAAGGATAACCCCCTTAAGTGGCAAAGTTATGGGAACGATATTTAATGCATGTCCCTACATCTTGGGGACGCAAACTTTTAAATAAACTTTATTAAATCCTATTGTAAATATGCTAAACATAATTTTTGCAATACACTTTAATTATTATTATTATATATTTTCTTTCACTTTTCCCATGAAAAACACACACCTGAAGTTCCAGTGGCTATCTCGCTTTAGAATCTGTACTCCTATACAGTACTGTGTGTGGGAGTACGGATTTCCCTGTGGCCGCACTGAGCACTGTACAGACTCGAGCATCGCTGCTCCTGCCGTTACCAGCGTTGCTCTGCTAAAGCCTGGCATGTGTGGTCTGTGTCAGGCTTAGCAGTGCGGAAACAAGCAGGAGAGCGTTATATTACTGAGCGCTCGCTCCACTTAACTCTGCTAATAGCCTGCACAGCACATCAGTGCAGGCTCACCTCACCATGGTGTACAGGTTGCAGCTTCTCCTCAGAAGGGTTAAACAAGCATCCAATAAAAAAACTCACACCGCATCTACTTTAAAGGGTTCTCCAGCATTTACATATTGATGACCTACCCTGAGGGTAGGTCATCAATATGATATCGGTTAAGTCTGACTCCTGGCACCTCAACCGATTGACTGTTTGAGGAAGTTGCAAGGCTCGCTGGAGCTCCAGTGAGTGCCACAGCCTCCATCCAGCTTTCCAAAGCACAACATAG